>JAJJMA010345567.1:0-10895 GCA_023529015.1 Papaver nudicaule
GGGTTGGATTTTTGGTGTAACCTAAGTGGCAAGAGAGGGATTAGGTCGGTATCTTCTCTAGCTCCTTAGGATCATATCCATGTAGCAGTAAACAGAAATATAGTCTATTATACTCTTTATTCTTTGATTAACGAGTCTTATACATGTCATCGGTATTGTTCTTGAGGTCTTCGTACCTTGAATCATGTTTAAGTAACTATGTGTGTGAGTATGAGATCTGAGGGCTATAGAACATGATGCACCTATGCAGATTTTATACCCATACAGTTTGGTGCTAGAAACAGGGACTGATTAAAACAACTTAGGGTTTGCCTGTGATTTTTCGGGTTTTCAAATTTTTCATAAATTTTCTCATTTTTAAAGATCTTCAAAGCTTGTTCTTTAAAAACGCTCCAATACCTTAAACGTCTAAAGATCCTTAAAGGCTTTAGCATGTTCAAGGGTTTTATGAGCAAATCATCAAATGGCCAGATCAACGTCTAAGGGTTTCAAACCTTGACATGATGAAATCCATTTCAAGCATGGTAATTGATTTTCATAATATATGCCTTAAAATTAGGATCGGCTATAAGAAAACGATTATGAAAAAAATCTTTAGACCTATTTTTAGGGTTTTCAAGGTCTCTGCTATATTTGGAAATAAAATTTTACGAAGGAATCGTTGGAAAATATGGTTTTGGCTAAAAGACAAAAAATATAGTTAGGGATATATCTAAAAAGAACGAATACGATCTACGCTAAAAACTCGCACGATAAAAACCGTTGCAACGTACATACCTACATGACAGACATAGTACACTGCAGTAGCCGCCTTGGACCTCACAGGTTTTTTGTCTTCTGACAGGTCAAACCAGAATGGCTTCGAAATCTGATCAGGCTCCGAAGCAACGAGTGGGATCTTCGAGGCAAGGGACCGGCTCCTCGAGGCATCATTACACCAGATTCTCGACAAGTAAGGGGTTATCACCCGAGGTGGCGGCAAGCACAGTCCAACACAGAGAACAAGTAAACGAAGACGAAGTACATATAGAGGACTTAGGCCCAGAGGGAGAAGGATTCCCAGAGGCTAACGAACTACCTCGACAGCAAGTACAAGAAGAAAATGGATAAAACGACGAAGATGAAGATGAAGTGGCTGTCCCTGACAACGACATGCCTTTACACCAACCAACCGAAGAAGATACGACGAGAGCTGCACAGTTCAGAAAGTTAATCTTGAAAAACAGAAAGATAAAAAAAACTAAAAAAATAACTAGCCGAAGCAAATAAAAAGGTGGCAGAAAAGTCAGCATCAAACTACAAAGGATGCAGCGAAGGACACTCTCGTCCAAACAATGTATCTCAATCGAAGGAACCCTCTGCATCCAAAACATACATCAAGACCAAGGGCGCCAGCAAAGGCCATGGGATCACAGTATCGAGCAAAAGGACCGAACCAGGAATATATCCGAAGGAAAGCATACAGATATTCAGCGAAGATAACCAAACGAAGAAGGACGCCGAAGCTAGGGCTCTACAGCAAGTAATGATGGACCAGATCAAGACACTCCGAGCCGAACTCTTCGACAATATGATCCAATCAAGCGACATGATTAAACTCACGCAAGCAATGAATGATGTCAATCGCTCACCCCTAAGCCCAGAAATCCTCTCCAAGGCGATTCCTATAAAATGCACTATGCCCACCTTCACATCAATCTTCGATGGCTCAGGAGACCCGACCTTGCATATTAAAATGTATCTCCGAGTCTTTTTGGCTTACGCTGATAGAGACGAAGTGCTCTGTAAATATTTCCCCTCTAGCTTGAAAGGAGAAGCCCTCGCTTGGTATGACAACCTCACAGCCAGCTCGATCTCGTCCTTCGAGGAGCTGTCCAAAGTCTTTATACTACACTTCCTATACAACAACTCCTCCAAGCCAGGGGTGGAGAAATTATTCAGCATCCGGGTACGACCAGGGGAGTCTACCAAGAGTCTGACAAACATATGGACTGAACAATGCGTAGAGGTGGGGAACGGCGCTACAGAAAAGGACAAAGTACGAGCATTCCTCAATGCTCTTGATAAAAACCATCTTTTATATGATAGGCTCTTCTCCAAGAACCTCAAGACGCTACAAGATCTCCGAAAATACCAGAAGGAGCGAATTACCTTGGAAGAGATCAAAGAACAAGCAACCCTGGGGAAGGAAACCATCTTAAAACAGGTTCACTCAATAAACAATTTGTCACTCGAAGAGCGAAGTCAAACAATGAATAATCAATTTGGGGATCCGTCGAAGCGAGAAAGACAAGATGATATTGGTTGCTATGGGAACGAAGGCAAATTCGGAGACGGCAAATACTACGACAATAGAAAATACAATGATAACCGAGGAAGCAGCTCTCGAGGAGAATTCGAAGGAAGCAACAACCAGCAAGGACAAGGAAACAAAAAGTTTGGGACAACTAAGCCAGGATTCCCTGCCTTTTACGATAGAAAACTCCCAAAGCTTTGCGTGCCCATCAAGGATGCTCTTCGGACTATGGAGCAGTCCGAATTTGCCAGTGAAATAAGATATCCCAGAAGCAGGGGTAATCAACCAAAGCACACAAAGAATTCAAGAGACTACTGTCAGTTCCACAAATTTTACGGACATACAACAGAAGATTGCGTTATGGCACAAGACCAAATTTATTTCTTCATAGCCAGGGAAAAATTCAAACACCTCCTGGAGCTACCGAAGCCACCTCCAAATCAGCCACAACCGAAGGAAGAGCCAAAGCATGAAGCTTATGTGATAACAATCGATAGAGACATTCCAAGATTCGGCGCTTGTAATTCCATCATTCACACAAAAGGCCTCGAGGGGATCCAAACAGACCGAATCCATAAGAGGGATTTCGAGGGAAAGGAAATACTTAGCGTAGTCACGAAGAATCATCTAGAAGAATGGCAAAAGCAACCCGTATTCTTTTCTGCAGCGGACATCCCCAACGAGGGAAGATCACACAACGATCCTTTGGTCATCACCCTCCAAATGGGAAAAATAGCGATGCCAAGAATACTCGTGGACCCCGGGAGTTCCGTCGATATACTCTTTGGACAAACATATGATAAAATGATAGGAAAGAAAGCTGCTTTGGTGCCTTCATCGTATAACATATTCGGATTTAATGGAAAACCATCGACACCTCGGGGTGAGCTAATGTTAACAATTCATGTCGGCAAACAAAAGCAGCCAACATTATTTTGTGTAGTTTACATAGACTCTCCCTATAGCGCTATCGTGGGAAGGCCATTGTTGCATGGCATCATGGGAGTGGCCTCAACCTTGCATCAAAAGATCAGATTTCCAACTCCACGGGGGATCGCGGAAATACCAGGCGACCCCTCCGAAGCTCGTGCCTGCAATGAAATAGACATTCAGGCCAAAGAAGGTAGCAAGGAATGCTCGGGGCAAACTAAACAACCAAGAATTGCAGATGAAAGTATAGAGAAATTCATAGCTGAAATAGAAGCAGGAATGGCAGGACCAGCAGACATCGAACAAGGCACCAGGCCAGACAACATCAAAAAGGACCATCGTCCCGACAATAGAGAACAGTTCCTCATAGCAGCAGGCTGCCTCCAGATTCCGAATGAACAATCGACCGAACCTAGCGAAGGCAGGAATATTCAACAAGAATCTTTATGGGCAGGGCCATTCGTCATAGAAAAGCAACTTGGGAATGACACATACAGTTTGATCAATCACGAGGGCCAGAAGTTAAAAAACCCAGTAGAGGGGAAGCACATGAAACACCTCGCATAGAAAGCAACTCTTCATGTAAGCAACACTCGTGGAAAGATTGAATAAATGAAAATCGCACCCTTTGATGCAACTTCTTCCAAAATCAAACTCCAGATCCTGTCAGGGCGGGTAAAAAATCCCCCCTGGCTAGGCATAATCGCAAAGGCTTTAACGCCACAAATAAACTGGCCATGACGCCATATCTCCCCTAGTGCCTCGTCGCAAAATAAAAAGGCTTTAACGCCAAGGCAAAAAACGCCAAAAAATAAAAAGACCTCGAACAGCAGGCACAGAGCTGATGACCATATAAATCGTAAGGGCCCTACGAGTTCTATGGCACAGTCCTATACCCACAATACACCCCGTTAGCGGTGGGCGCCTTGAATCAAGGCTATATAAGTTGATGATACATTCGCGCCCACTACCAAACGACCACGAGGACCTCACTTTATGAGGCGTCGAGGGGACGATAAATGGGATTAACATCTACCTATAGACGAAGATGGAACCCTGAGGTAGCTAATTAGCTTGCATTTACGGAAAATGGCAAGTGAGTTATGCAGCCAAGGGACCTCCTCTTGAGGAGGGGCGTAAAAAGAACAACAAACAAACGAATCCTTTATATATATGATCAGTACAGAACAAGGAGAGCGACAACAAAAAATATGTGTATAAACAAATGATTCGGAAGAACACGACCAAAAGAGGCAGAACAATACTGCTACTAAGCATTTGAAAAACCTTCGTCAGGCACAAAGGGAGGCATCATCAAAAATCTTCATTTCCTCCATAAGATCTTTGTCAACTCGGATATCACCTTCGTACGTCCGAAATCCAGAGTGGTCTGACCTCGAAGGGGTAATGTCCAAAGCAGTCGCAGTTTTCTCCTCACTTTCCTCTTCGCTGTATTCCAAAGCAGACTCTTGAAATAAATAATGACTTTCCTTATCAAAGACAGTACATGGGGCTCGGTCAGCACATCCCTTAGTGGAACCCTCATGACTTCGGGAAACATTATCCACCATACTGATAGTTTTCACCCCAACACCATCCGTGAGATCATTTTATGAACCCTCGATACCATCTCTAGGACACTCCTCGGGACCATGCTCGGATCCACAACCTGGACCATCATGGACACCCTCGGAGTCCTCCTCGGCATCACCGACAGGACTCCCTGAATTTCTGCCTTTGGAATCATCATCATCATCATCATCATCATCGTCGTCGTCATCATCACCGGGCCATTCAGAAACTTTTCTAGCAAGCCTCTCCTACGAAGCTCATCCCTAGCTAAGGCTACATATACCTCCTGATAGAGTAATTACTTATCACCAGGAAGTATGGCATCCGAGTCTCGCGCACCAATAGGGCCATAAGTAGGAGGCTCAATACCAATGGTCCTAAAAAGAGAACGACCATGCTGTCGGCAGGCCATACTAGTAGCAAAGGCAGTAGTTAGAGCAGATCGAGAAAGAAGTTCTTCGACAGCCTGACCATGTCTTAGCTGATGATGCAAGAGGGCAAAACCAGTCACCATGTTCCTTACACTCGCCTGACATTTAAGACGAAATTCTCGTTCTTCGGACAGTTGCTCGGCGCACTTCGTCACCTCTTCCGAGCGACGCTTGCGTTCAAGCTCAAGTTCTTTAGAAAATCTTTTCATATCGGCAGAGCGACGCTGACGTTCTTCGGATAGTTCTCGGGACAATTGTTTAACCTTGTTTTCAGCCTCCAACTTCCGTTCGGACTCATTCACCAGCTGATTGGAAGCATCGTCCCTTGCCGCCACGGCATCAGCAACCTGCTTCTGCAAATTGGCTTCAATACCTATAAAACATAAAACATCAGAATGATAAGACGATCAAACTCACTCAGGGATACGACAGAAGCAGAGCAAGAGAAAAGTTGAGTTAGCTCCCTATTTTCTTTAAAAATCATATATTCTGAAACCTCATGTTGATTAGAGAAGCGAGGCATGGAGGCATTCTTCCTAACATCTTCGAAAGTAATTGCCCCACTCTTAGCTAGTTCTATTCGATACTCATCAATGAGACGAGAAAAATAGTCTTTCGACTTCTTAGCTGCAGCAAGTTCCAGACATATATCACTGCAACTCCTTTCCAGAGCACCATTTTTTGTAACCAAATCATTGTTGACATTCTTCAGCGCTGCCATATGAACCTTCAAAATTTTGACATTCTCCTCTAACCTTTCAATCATAACCCTCCCAGAAGTACTGATTGACCTTTCCAAGCGAGATTCATCTCTCTCTCGTGTCAAACGATCCACATCCAGTTGGAAAAAATGATTCTCTCGGGTCAGGGCCCTATTCTTATTTCTCACTTCCTCGAGAAGGCGCTCGGCTTGGTACCCCCTTTTTCTTTCCTTAACAAAAAGACCTTCGACCTATTGTCTTTTCATCCTATAATAATCCACATCTTCTACAGCTTTGTTCCTCTCTTCCAAAAGTCTATCACTACTACTTCGGTAACTCCTGCTACCCGAGGCACTCTGAGACGCTTGACGATTCTCCCGAAGTTGGTCAAGATCCAATCTAGCCCCTTGGAGTTTTTTCTCGCTCTCTTCCAGCTCGCCTTTTAAGCAAGCAGCAAGTTTGTTCTTAGCACAACGCTGCAAAAACAAATATATACATAAATGACAGAAGATAAAAAGACTCTTACATATTAAATTCCTTTTCGCAAGAGCACTACGAACTTTCTCTTGAGCCAACTCCTCTTGCATCCAGTAAAACTCTCGTTCAAAATACTCAGCCTCGCCAGCCAGATCGAAGTTGTAAGCCAAAAGGCCAGAGGCATGATAGTCACCCTGACAAAAAAGATTGTAGATAAACAATTAACACAAGCCCCGGCAACATCAACATACGGGTGTTTTTACCTGGAAAAACAATGTACCGTCTCTGGGTATTTTCGTAGTGCTCGAAGATCAAAGTCGAACAAGACAAGCCTAAACCAAGGATGGCCGTTCCCGTCTTGCTTCTGTCACAGAGAGGATAGAGGTTGGTCTAGGGAGGGAAACAACGAAGAAACTTGAGATCAGGTTGAGGATGTGTTTTGGGTGTAAGAGTTCAAGATCTCCGTCGTGAAGTCGACTGGAAATCTCCAAGGCTAGAAACGTGTTTCGATTCTCAGGTGTTTTCTCTGAGGCTCTGGTTGTTTCTGGACGTTTCTGATGTTCTTAAAAGATGTTCTTAATGTTCTGCCTTGGAAAATAGAGGAAGCCTCTATTTATAGTTTGGACTCACCCTGATCTCTCGACAGAGAAGGTGGAAGTCGTGGAAGAGTGGAGGAGTGGAGGACATGCATTGGTTTCCATAACTGCCTGAGTCGTGTGGAACATGCCCACTCGCGCCATCTTCTCGTAACTGCCCACTATCTCCATCAGTTTCTTTCAACTGCCGTAGACCGCCAGACCAATACCCCTAAAGTTATCCCCCCGTGTGATGTTTTGATGTCTCGAGCGAGTGGTACGCAGATATTGCGTAGTTGAGTTGAGTAGAGTAGAGTCGTACGACTAATCGTCGTGACTAACATGAGCGCAGTGCCTCTGGGACACGAGCATAGGAGTGGCCTTGGCTGTCTGGCCAAGGCCATAAGTGTTGGAATGCGCATTGGCGCTAGTGTGGTGCCATGGCTCTTGGCGCCACGGCCTTGGCCTTTGGCCAAAGCCAACCTGTTGTGGCGCCATGGACTATGGCGCCACGGCCTTGGCTTTTGGCCAAGGCCAACCTGTTGTGGCGCTATGGACTATGGCGCCACAGCCTTGGCTTTTGGCCAAGGCCAAGCTTGGACGCGCCTTGGCGTTGGTAGTGTTAAGGTGGCGTCAGGGCTTATGGTGCCATGGCCTTGGCTCCTGGCCAAGGTCCACTTGTTGTGGCGCCACGGCCTTGGCCTCTAGCCAAGGCCAGCCCGTTGACGGCTATGCTTCTCGTTATGGTCTTGGCCTTTGGCCAGACTAAGTAGGTTTGTGGCGTTTTACGCCATGGCCTTGGCCTCTTGGCCAAGGCTGGTTTTCGTGGATCCATGGTGACTTCATGGTTTGTGGTGCCATGCTATGTGGCGTTTATGGCTTTGGCATCTGACCAAGGTCGACTTTGGGCAGCCTGTGCCTTAGTCGTGGTGTGAGTGCTTGTGCTACAACACACTTGAGGTCATGGCGTGTTTATCCATGGTATGCTAGACCATCCTGAACTTGGTATTAGGTCCGCTTAGGCCTGTTTAGGCTGATGTATGCTTCTCAGAGAGCTCCGGACCGGCCTGGGGCTTCAATATTTCCGAGGTTTGCACCAAGATTCGTATGTTGAGTCGTATTTAAGAGGAAATCCATGAGGATGCGTCTCTGTTGATTCTTCACCGTGTACCATTAAGTGGCCTGACTCTGGGCAGATCAATGGGTTTAATATGTTGGTGAGATCATCAGTACTGCTCTATGATATTACCCGCCCCACCGAAGTTATAAGAGAGAGCTCATAGAGAGTTTGTTTGGCTCATGGAATGGGTTGCACTCTGAGCTATAGAGATGAGCCTGAATAGGCGATTGCCTTTAATAAGACATGGTTTCGAGAGTGTTTTGACAATCTTGTCCCTCTCTCATTTTTCACCATCTACAACGGGCAAAGAGCACGAAAACACAACTCACCGCTTGAAGAATAGCCAAGCTCTCCTCATAGGACAAGGGTGGACGGCGAAGGTCATAATCGTCCCTGGGACAGTCACCTCCAAAGATATCACCTAACTTCCTGCAGAAATCAGGATCTAAAGGACGCCCCAAGGGATTCGTAGCATAGGCTTCAAAGCGAGTTGAAACTTCAACAGTAAAATCACTAGGATTATGGTTTTCAAAAAGGACTTCTTTAAACCTTTCCGCAGTATATGATTGCCAATATTTACTAGCGTAACTCGGAGCAGGCAGAAACTTTGAACTCTGAGGAAAGCTGGCAATAAGTTCCTTGGAAGAATCCATCTCAACAAATGAACCATCCCTTCGGGGAACAAGAAGGTCCACTGGAGTGACAATTCTTTCCGACGAAAGAATATAAGGTTCGGTAGCAGTAGTAGTTGTGGAAATTACTATCGCCGAGGCAGAGGCACCGATGGTAGCACTCGGCATAGAAGAATCAGTAAGCACAACGTCCGAAGCAGCACCAGCGGCAGCAGCCGTAGGACATACTATAGCTGAGGCAGAGGCACCGATGGTGGTAATAGGCAAAGTAACAGAAGGATTAACGACACTCACTTCTTTGATAACCGTTTCATCTGTCTTCGGTGTTGATACCTCCTTGCCAGCATTCGTTGATTCCATCAGGGGTCTCGTAGCATCTCGACGACGTTTGGGCAGAACTCCCCTAAGAATCTTCTGAAAAACAGAATTTTTCAGCGGCTGAGGAACCTCCAAACTTCCCCTGTACTCAAAATCCATCAGATCATTGCTCAAACTTAAGTCACCTACAGACTCTCCCTGCAGATAAGGACCCGTCTTTCTCAGGAAACAAATAGAGGCAAGTATGAATACTCTAGAAAAGAACACAGGAAAGTATTTGTTACCTGCTGCATAGTCTCCTCATCTGCTCGGGAACGCTTTAAGCCGCCCGAAGGCTCCAAGGAAATACCCTTACCTTTCCTTAAAGATGGGTCAGATAATCCTCTATCTTCGTCAGAAAAATGAATCAAGAACAAATGATGAGTCCGAAACTCATGCCCTGCCTCAAACTCGGCCCGAGGGAAGTACCGACCAGAATCCTTCCAACCTCGGAGCACAGGACCCTTGAGAAGTACAGGTTCTGAATACCAATCTTCGTCCATGGAATAGTCCAAGGACCCAGGGATAATATTTTTGCTACCTTCTACGGTCCGAAAGCTGACACCCCAAGGAGCAAATTCGTTGTCTAGGGTTAAAAAGGGCTCGTAATGCTTAAAGAAATTCTCAGCAGTAAAATAGAACTTCGTCGTAGATCCGGCAGGGAAATTATCTTCGAAGCGAAGAGCCCACTGATTGATGAGGTAAATGGAGCTGCAAGTAAGTTGCATCACCCCTCGAGGTTTAGGAAGAGAGCAAAGAATGCGAAGAAACAAAGGATTTGAAGGCTTGTAAAGAGGAGGAAGTAACCCTGCAGACATTTGATGAAATGTCACCAAGAGCCTGCTCTCGTCACATTGATACTCCTCAACCAGCTCTGGAGTCAATCTAAAAGAACTAATGGCTTCAATCTGAAAGTTCTCTTCTTTGAAACCCATGCCTTTCATCTTTAGAACAAGGGCATCAACCTTAGAAGAAGACGACATATAAAGAAAAACACAGAAAAAAAAGAAGACAGATACCGCCGGCGACCGGAAGTTGCAGAGGCAATGTGGATCAGAGGACAGGAAGATGATGAAAGTTTAAAAAGAATCGACTTTATGAAACAATGGGAGGAGTAAAGCAAAGGGTCATGAAGGAAAACGCGGAAAGAATGCCTGATATGAAGTTACAAATTGGGAGGTTTCACGGAAAGAAAACGCCGGTGCCGAGGAAGATGGATACGAAGGGGCTAAAGTATTTTTAGAGGGATAACCAAAACTTAAATAGTGAAAGAGGAACTGGCGCTGCCGGTCAGAAGGTAAAAAGCCGCGAAAGCCTCGAGAATAGGAAGAACGTGTCGAAAAATCTCACACCTGGCAAGTAGTGGGGATACATGGTAAGGAAGAGGTGGCAAAAAGGGAATTTTCTCTCCTCGCATCTTCGATACAAGGAAAGGAAAGAGGCAAACTGTGGAGGGTAAAACCCCTCGGGACACGTGTCAGAGATCCAAGAAGCAAGATCACACCAAAGGAAGAAGTAGCGAAGCTTCGGGACTAAACCAAAGAAAGATAAGACCGAGCACACCGAGTGAAGAATCAGAAGAAAGGGATTCGGACCCTGCCTCGAAGGACCGAAGCCCCCGAGCCATCTTCGGAGTACCACCGAAGGAACCGCCTTACTCGACAAGGACTGACACCACCACGATTGAGTCCATTGTCTTATTAGCTGTAAACCACCTAAGCTCGGCCTATAAAAGGCGAGCTTGGAAAACATTGTAGGGGTTGGATTTTTGGTGTAACCTAAGTGGCAAGAGAGGGATTAGGTC
>JAJJMA010345582.1:0-12964 GCA_023529015.1 Papaver nudicaule
TTGTGGTACATGGCCTTTTATAGGCGCTGGGTACATGGTGGGATACAGCTAATACAAACAATATGACTCTGACACTATTTGTCTATTTCTGTCAACCTTCAATACCGTCGACCTTCCTCAATGCTTCAGCGTTCTTCCTCAATGATTCAACGCCCTTCGCCCTAGATTGGATAAGATCAATGACTCGAACTCCACTGAGTCAATAAGTCAGCTCTGACAATCCGACCGTTCTGACCCATAATAAATGCTCAACCAATTTTATCAGCCTTTGTCGGTGACGTGCCATTTCCGCTGTCTTGAGTTATGTCGCTATGTCCTTCCTCTGTTAAATGCCGCTCTTCCCTTGCTCTACTCGGCGCCTTCTCCATGTGGGTGATAACCGCTGAAGGTTGCCGATATCACCATTCTTCACTTCTATGGTAGCCCTTCTATACAAAATCATTTCTTGAGTGCCCTAAATAGGCTAAGGCATTTTGTACACTCACATTTTACCTCTTTCATCTTCAAAGACTTTAGTCGCCGAAGATGAAACTCCTTTTCCCGCTGAAAATGCCAGCGCACCCTTATGTTAGCTAAATTCTCTCCACGTACGGTTACATGCCGTGAATCTAGGACATCACTTTTGACCTGACACTTGCCCAACCGGTTGTCGTCCTTCTCCTATAAATACTCCATCTTCTCCATTTCAGCCCTAATTCTTCTTCTCAAAATTTTTCTTCACTCTTTCTTCTTCAGAGCTCTGAAACCAAAACCCTAACTGCCGCCAACCGTCACTGCTCCACCGTAAGCCATCATTTTCCGCCTCTTCACCACTTCTTTTCAATGTAAATTCATCCAATAGTTACTGCTTCAACATTTCCACCATCGAGATTCACTTTTTACACATTTTCCTTCTGTTCCGGTGATTTTTCACCTCTGCATTTTCCGTTCTCCGGCTGATCTTCATCTTCTCCGATCTTCCAATGGCTTCCACTGACTCTTCTTATGATCCTAATTCGGCTTCATAAAACCAAGGATCCAACCATGAGGACGCTGAATCCTCATCATCTTCTCAGAACCATGAATCTGGTGACGAAGAAACTTCACAGTCGCCGACCCATAGCAGGGCTATAAAGGGATCTTGGGGTGACAATTGGGATGAGTATTGCAACAAACATCATGCAACTACTCCAGCGCTTAAGATTTCACCGTTGGACGGCGTCACTACCTGTTCTGAAAAGCTCCTCTTAGAGCATATCCGCCAAGAAGGTCAAAATGAAAACCGCCTGGTTATTGCTCTAGGCCAAATCAAAGATGGGTATCAATTTTCACTTCATGATCCCGCTGATCCTTTTCTTCTTCAGTTGCTGATGCATGTAAATAAAAGTCCCGCCCAGCTCTCCAGCAATTCCATTCGTATATTATACGAGTGGGTTGCCCGCCGTAAAGGCCACACCCTCTATCCAAATATCGTCAGAAATCCTGCTTTTACCACAAGGAGTTATATACCGTTGAGAACTTCAAAGATCAGTATCAAGTGAAGCCTAGCCTTCGAGCCGGCGAGCCTTGGCTGTACCTCCTTGAATCAAGGAGAGGTCTTGACAACGGCAAGAAGTTCCTAAGGGATGTTGACAAGAAGACTTCTACCGCTACTAAGCCCTCAATCCGGCATAAGTCTGAGAATCATTGGAACGACCTTCCCTGCCAGGTTGAAGATCCTTGGCTCAAGAGTTGGGAAGATGAAAATAGAACTGTTGTTCGTAAAGCTTTTCTTCCAGAACATTCTGTTCTAGCCACCCATGATTTTTGGTCTGTCCGCTGGGATGAAGAAGACCAATACCTCAAAAAGGACGGCGAGTTTGTAGCTACTGACAAAGGACATTGGGTTAAGAAACCTGAGTTTTGCAAGCCGCCTTCTACAGGAGGGAAAGGCACAAAAAGAAAAGGAAAATATGGAGACGCTGTTGAGGTAACAAACACTTTACTAATGTCTTGAAATATATGTATATATTTGCCTCTGTTTGTTATCTGAACAGACGGCGATTGCTTTTCCTTTTACAGCCGGCCTCCAAAAAGTCTAAGCAAGAGAAGCCATTAAGCGCTATAGATCGTGTAAAAGCTGCACTTGCCACTCTTCCTGGGATGTCTAC
Source organism: Papaver nudicaule (assembly GCA_023529015.1). Lineage (NCBI taxonomy): Eukaryota > Viridiplantae > Streptophyta > Magnoliopsida > Ranunculales > Papaveraceae > Papaver > Papaver nudicaule. Next base: position 2,130 of record JAJJMA010345582.1, read on the forward strand.
TGCTGAGTCTAAAAAGGACGGCGACTCCAAGTCTACTTCTGCTGCTAAGAAAGATAGTGGCTCATCCAAGAACAAAGAGAAGCAACCAAAGACCAAAAAGTCAGTGGCTTCCAAGATGAAGAATCAATCTGCCAACCTAAATGTCGCCGACAATCCTACCCCTGAGGACCAGTCTGTGAAACTTGTCGATCAACACCAGGTTGACAAGGTGAATGAGGAAACTCCTACAACTCCTCAAGTTACCACTTCTGAGGTTGCCACCACAGGACAGACTACCGTCGAAACTGATGTTGGCGCTGTTGGTAACCAAGTTATTCATAAGCAATCCCCTATCCGCTCAAATGATCAAGATGAGCGAGTCTCTGCCTCAGCTGTTGACAATGCAGTCCAAACTCTTCTTCAACTTCTCTCTTTGAACACTCTACCTCAAGCTTCTGCTAGCAGTAGTTTCATTGAGACTCAGGTGCTGTCCAACAAGTTAGCGGATTCTTTTGCTAAGTTGGTGTCTCAAGATGAAGGAGGTTCTAATACCCTTTATCTGGAGTCCATGAGTAAGCTAAGTGAGCCTGGGTTAGCGCTGAAACCCGTTGAACTTACTGCTGATGTTTCTCATCTTACCCCCTATGAGTAGTTCTGCAGCGCCGTCATGGTATGTTACTGACTCAGTCTTATCTTTGGTCTTTTCCGTCGGTAATTACATTTCTAACTATACCAATTTCATCTGTTCTGCAGGATTTTCAACGCAATCTTAGTGGTATTGTGCTGAATGCTCAATTGCAACAAGAGCGTGACAATCTTCGCCAGGTTAAAGCTACACTAGAGCAGAAGTTAGAGAAAGTGAAGAAAGAAAATGACCGGCTTCGTCATTACTACAACCAAGAGAAAAAAGATCACAAAGAACTCCAAGGTTAGCCACTTTCTTCTGTTTTCCCTAAGTAGTTTTGTATTCCGCTATTTCTTTCTCCCGACTTTTAGTCCCTGTCTATTATAAGGTTGCCAGCAACATCATGACGGTCAATTGAGGCGGGTTAAAATTGAGATTGACAAGCTGACTAGCGCTAATGCTAAGCAGCGTAACATGTTGCTCAATTCTGACCGGGATGTTAGGTGGTACCGCCGAGAGTTACGCCATGTCACTGACCTTAATATAAATCTTGATCATCTTCTCAAAGTTTCTCGAGCGGATGTGGAGTGGGCGAAGAGTGTGCTTGACAATGCTTCCCGCTTAGCTGAATTGGAACGTAAAGCTAAAGAAAAGGCTATTGTGGACCATATGAAGATAACTTCCCAACTAAAGGATAAGGAAGCCATTATTTCTCGCTTATCATCTACATTAGTTTGCCGAACCGCTGAAAGAGATACCGCTCGAAATGAAATTCAGCATCACAAGGATTTCGCCCAAATCCATGAGGATCGTGCTAGGCAGCTAAATGAAGAGAATAATATCCTTAAACTCAAGATCAAACAAGCCGTGGGTCCTTGTTCTGATCAAGAAGTTTTAAGTAAATTGGATGAAATAAATGTTGCCAAGAAGGGCATTCATGAGTATGTTAATGAACTAGAAGGTAGTTCCTTAGGGTTTCATTTTCTGCCTACCAAATTCCCAATTTGCTGTTGCCTCAGCGTTTAAGTTGTTTTCTTCTTAATTTTCAGAGAAGTACAAGGGGCTTGAATCTAAGATGGAAGAGCAATCCGCCGTCTTAAAAGAACACGAAGGATGTACCTCCAGAATTACACAGCTAGAGGGGCAGGTGAAGGATCATCAGTCGTGTGGAGATAAAATGCATGAGTTGAAAACTGAACATTTGCAATGTACTGGCAAGATCACAAATCTGGAGAATGAAGTTAAAACTTTCCAAGACTATAAGAAGAAGTTTGAGGCTGAATCTTCCAAGTCTAGCAAGCTTCAAAAGATGCATGACTCTCTCCAGTCCGAACTAAACCTTGCCAAGAAATCTGCTCAAGCACAAGAAGAGCAACATGCCGCCGATGTGAGGATGAGCGGTTTTCTCGCTGTCCAAATATACCTGGCTAAGTTTTGCCCTGAGCATGATATAGATATTCCAGCGGCATATGGTCATGACCGCCTTCCTCCTGGCATGGAAGATGCTCCTACTGCTGCTGAAAATAAGGGTAGTATTGATGACACTGTTCTTGTAAACAGCGGGTCAGATTCTGAAGAAGAAAGTGAAGGTGGTGAAGATGAGGACGCTGAGGATGGTATTTCTGGAGATGGTGAAGGTTTAAATCCAGATAGCGAAAATTTCAATCAGGACGGCGGCAGAGATGCCAATGTTGATGACGGCCAGAACGCTTCTGAAAATCAGGACCAAAGCGCCGATCAAACTGCCAAAGGAAAGGGCGCAATTACCGCTGAGGATGTGAAAAAGGGAGACAATACCTTTATTGACAATTCCAACCAAACCTCCTGAATTACGAGTACTTAAGGATGGTTCAACTTCCAGTCACCAAATGTAACTGAATAGCTCCTTATTCTAGGTTTTCTCGCTTGTGATTATCATGTGATATGTTTATTTCTTCAACTCTTTTGTTATAAGACTTTAATGAATGTATGTTTTTCTACATGAGCACGCTGTTAGACATTTTTTTTTAATGCCGCTGGTATAATCAAATCCACTCCGGTTTCAATGGTGAGCTGACAGTTATCTCGCTAACCACATCACAGCCTTACGTTATACATTGTTACTTGTGCCCGTCGGCGATCCGTTATAAGTGGGGTGGTTAACCATGTAGGAGTTTTATATTTTTAAGCCATCACTTACAGATCAACAAGTAACACGTAAGGAGTTATAGTTCGAGTGGCTAAACCCGCTGTTATTCAAAGCTATTATCATTGAAATCCAAAATGTTTTGTTATGCATCGGCGTATAATTTTCATGGCAATTTTGCCTCAGTGTACGGCTGCTGAACCTTGTAATTTTCTTGGCAATTTTGCCTCGGTATATGGCTATTGAGCCTTGTAATTTTCTTGGCAATTTTGCCTCAGTATGGCTATTGAGCCTTTTAATTTTCTTGGCAATTTTGCCCTCAGTATATGGCTATTGAGCCTTGTAATTTTCTTGGCAATTTTGCCTGTTGATATTTGTCGCCGTATGTAAAGAATTTGAATGACACAGTAATTTGTTAACGGGGTTCGGCGCATAAAAGCAAACCTACGTCCCCGGATCTTATTTGCTGCAAATTACAAAAGCTAATAAGACTTCTTGGGTATTATGCCCGCCCAAGACCTCGGATTTTACATGCAACCTTAAGGGTAAAATTTCTTAATAAACTTGGCATTCCACGGATGCTCAAGTTCTTTACCATGCTCATCAATTAACACATAAGCTCCACTACCCGCTGCACGCTTAATGACATAAGGACCTTCCCAAGTTGGTTCTAATTTCTTGCATCCTTTCTTCTGCTGATACAGCGGTACTTCTCTTAGTACCAAGTCGCCGGGCTGATATTCTCTTGGGATGACACGCTTGTTATATTCCCTAGCTAGACGACGATGATAATTTTCCATAAGTCAAGGCGATAAGCCGCTGTTCTTCCAAATCATCCAGTTTTGCTAAGATTAAATCCGTATTGAGGTTCTTCTCCCAAGCTTCATGTTTTGTTGTTGGCAATATAACTTCTGATGGAAGTACCGCTTCTGCACCAAATATAAGTAGGAAGGGGGATGCTCCAGTTGCCTCTCTAACTGTTGTTCTATAGGACCATAGAACATTATGAAGATGCTCACACCGAGCCTTCTTGTGCCCTTCAATTCTCTTTTTCAATCCCATTCCTATTGTTTTATTTGTTGCTTCCGCCCGCCCATTGCTTTGAGGATAAATAGGAGTTGACTTCCCTAGCTTGACGCCGTATGTAGCTAACAGATTTTCAATATTCTCGCCGACTAGTTCTTTTCCATTATCAGTACAGATTTCCGCCGGGACGCCAAAACGGCAGAATATATTCTCCCATATGAATGTAAACACTTTCTTACCCGTTTTCTGTCGAATCGCCTTGGCCTCATACCATTTAGTAAAATAGTCTGTTGCCACAATGACATATTTCCTTTGTCCTGATCCTGGTGTTAGCGGTCCAATGCTGTCAATCCCCCACTTGGCAAAGGGCCAAGGGCTTAATACTGAATTTAGTGAGACTGCTGGCGCTTTTATTCTTCTTGCATAGAGCTGACAATTCCTACACCGCTTAACATATTCTGCAGAATCACCATTCATCCAAGGCCAGTAATAACCTTGCATTTTTACTTTTAAAGCCAATGCCCGCTGTCCGCTGTGATTTCCACAATCTCCCTCATGAATTTCTTTCAACAGCTTCTTTCCTTCCTCCCTTGATACGCATCGTAATAGTGGCCCAGCAAATGATCTTCTGTATAATACACCATCTCTTAACTCATAATTTCCTGACCTGCTTATAACTTTATGCGCTAGAATTTTGCTTCCAGGGGTGGTAAGATGCTCTAAGTAATATCTGATAGGGGTCCGCCAGTCTGTTTCCGCCGACTCTTCGATGTCTACCTCCAAAACTTCCTTCTGCCTTCTTTCTTCTATTGACGACATCTTTATCCTTTCAATTGCAATTGACGGCACCTCTGGATCCGCCATCATAGAAGAGATAAATGCCAGCGCATCAGCATGTCTGTTGTCATTTCTACATATATGTCTGAATTCAATGCCGGTAATTTTGTTAGCGTATTCCCTTGCCAGTTGTAAGTACTTTTTGAGTGAGCTATCATGTGCTTCATATCTTCCTAGAATCTGCCGAATGACCAGCTGAGAATCACTAGTTAAACGAATGTTGCTGATGTCCATCTCAATGATGAGCCTCATAGCGTGTATTACCGCCTCGTACTCTGCTTCATTGTTTGTAGCTGGAAACTCTAATCTGAATGAATGGACTATCCTTGAACCCTTTGGTGAAATGAAGACTATACAAATTCCTTTGCCTTCTCTATTAGCTGAACCGTCTACATATACCTCCCACTGATTTGGATCTCTTTTTAATAGGTCTGGAACTCCTTCATCTGGATCATCTTTTTCCATGAACGGGATGTCTTCAGTTTCTTCTTCTTCTTCTTCGATTGGAAAGTTTGCCAGAAAGTCGGCGATAACCTGCGACCTTTGAGCCATCCTAATTTCGTATTTAACGCCAAATTGTTCTATCTGAGCATTCCATTTTGCAATACGCCCTGCTCTTTGGGAACTATGAAGTATGGCTTCAATGGGAGTTTTGGTGAGTACTGTTATAGGATGAGCATGAAAATAAGGGCGGAGTCGACTAGCAGCGAAAACCAGAGCTAATATTAGTTGTTCTATCTTAGTATAATTTTTCTTAGCAGGTTGTAGAGTTCGACTGATATAATAGATTGGTGTCTCTCCCCCTTTTGTCCGCACCAAGACTGCACTAACCGCTGATGATGTGACCGCCAAATAAACTCTTAACTCTTCTCCATGTTCCGGCGGCTGAATAACTGGTAACGTGGCTAAGTATTTCTTTATTCCCTGAAAGGCGACTTCATGATTGTCTGTCCAATTAAACTTCTCTCCTTTCTTCAACATTTGGAAAAATAATTTGCACTTGTCAGAGAATCTAGATATAAATCTGTTAAGGGACACTAAAGTACCATTTAAGCGCATAACGTCTTTCAGAGTTACCGGCGAAGGCATATCCAAGATGGCCTTGACTTTTGCTTGATCTGCCTCAACTCCATTTTTTGTGACAACATACTCCAAAAACTTTCCCGAAGTGACGCCGAACACGCACTTTGCTGGGTTGATCTTCAACTTAGTTACTCGCATGTGATCAAAAATATCTTTTAGGTCTTGCACATGATTCTTCTTTTCCTTGCTCTTGACCAACATATCATCAACGTATACCTCCATAGTCTTACCTATCCATTTTTCGAACATATCCTGAGCCATCTTTTGGTACGTGGCACCAGCGTTCTTCAGACCAAACGGCATTCTTGTGTAGCAAAATAATCCTTTAGTAGAGAAGAATGCTGTGTGCCGCTGATCCTCCTCTGCCAGCGGTATCTGGTTATACCCAGAGTAGCCGTCCATAAAAGATAGTAGCTCATGCCCAGAAGTGGCGTCGACGGTCTGATCTATGCTCGGTAATGGAAAGCTATTCTTTGGTCACGCCCTATTCAAGTCGCTGAAGTCAATGCAAATTCTTACTCCTTTATTCTTCTTAGGAACCACCACCATATTAGCTATCCATTCAGGATATTGAACTGGTCTAATGATTCCTGACGCCCACATCATGTCAATCTCTGCTTTCACCGCCTCCTTGTATGCTGGTGCCAATTTTCTTATACGCTGCTTGAATGGCCTGATTTTTGGATCTATATCCAACTTATGGCATGCAATTTCTGGGTCAATACCAGGCATTTTGTTCATGCCCCAAGCAAAAACATCCACATATTCTTTTAGTAAAGCTTCTAACTGCCGAGATTCTTCTTTATTCAACAAGGTACCAATTTTTACTATCTTAGGAGTATCTTATTCGCCTATGTTAATATCTCTTGTAGGTTCTACCGCTGTGAAGTGTAATTCTGGTTCTCCCATAGGCGAAGTTTCCTTTAATTGCTATAAGGGTGCCGCCGAAGAATTTGCCGCAGAGTCGCCTTCCTTCACAGAAAGAACATATTTGCTAGGGTCATTGACTACTTCATTTATTTCTTTGGCTTTGGCTAATTCTTTAGTCTGCTTCTTTTTCTCATTCAATCTTGCCTTTCGAGTTTCACGCATCTTGACGTCTACTTCATTGCATGCTTTCGCCGTAGATGGGTCACCAACGTATTCAGCTACCCCTTCTGGAGTTGGAAATCTCAACTGCTGATGATAGGTCGAAGGTACTCCCTTGATGCTATGTAACCATGGTCTTCCAAGAATTGCTGCATATGGCGAGTCTACATCCACAACACAGAAAGTAGTATCCATGACCAAGGTCTTACATGTGACAACTTTCAGCTTAACCTCTCCTTTAGGCTTAGATGCTATCCATATGTGGAAGGAACCAAAGGTTCCACCGGCTCTTCTTTAGAATCCATAGCCTGATACGCTGAATTGAAGAGAATATCAACAGAACTACCTGGATCCACCAATACTCCTGGGACTTTGAATTTTCCCATTTGGATAGTTAGCACCAACGGATCCAGATGACTTCTTGCCTCAGGTGACAGCTCCACCGCCGAAAAGCTGACCGGATTCTTCATCCGTTCCAATAATGGGCTGTTCTTGACGGCGACACTGAAAATTTCTTTACCATTTCTATCCCTCTTATGAATCCTTGACATGACATTATTATGGAATTCATCTCTACTAATCGTTGAATGCACAATGGAGAAACAATTTAACTCTTTTAGATCCCGCTGAATTTCCACTTCAAAGACTTCAGGCTTCGCCGGTACAGCCTGAATTGGCTGAACCTCCATCGGTGGTGCTGGAGGTAATTCTAACAAATCTTGGAATCTTCCCATACGAATGAATCTGTGCACCTCCCTCTGAACTCCTGTGCAATTCTCAGTTGAATGACCATGAAATTGATGATACTGGCAATACTGACTGGTGTTTAAAATGGGGTGCAAGGGATTTCCTCTGTTAAAAGGATATCGGATTTCATTCCTTGACGCCGAACTTTCTATTTGTTCCCATGCATCAGTGTATGTAACACGAAGTTTTGGTAATGTGGCGTCTTGGAAATCTGGGTACCCTGGCCTTCTTTCGCCGAATCTTCGATTATCATTATTGAATCTTCTATCACCATTACCTTGCCGCCGATTGTCATATCCTCCTCTATTGTCACCGTAGCTTCTTCTATCATTGTTGGCGTATCTGCCTCTGTTATCGTAATTTCCCCTGTTATCTTGATCATCTCTCCCAGCATAAGTATCTCTTTTCCCTTGGTTCCAGTGCTGAGTGTTGTTCTGCTGATACTGTTGTCGCTCCTGTGGCTGCTGATGGGGAATGATTGCCGCTGAGGGGGGCATTGTCGCTGTTGCTTCCAATTTTTTCTGCTCCATTTTAATCCATTCTTTTTTCATTTCTTATTGCTCTTCTGGCGACAAATTGTTTATAGAATTAGCATGTCTTGCTCTTTCTTTCTTCTGGCGCTCTTCTTCCTCTTGCATTTCTTCATATGACAACCATTCGTTTTGTCTAGCTCTCAACTCTCCTATATCTGCCGCCGGGGTCCAATACAAAGATTGGAACATTTTATCACTTGTCTCCATTGAACTAATGAACGCCCGCATTTTCTCCTTATCAGAGACTGCCGATCCTACTTCACTGCAAAGTTTTCTCCATCTCATGATATGACTTCTACACGTTTCCATAGGTATTTTCTTATTATTAAACAACTTTTCTACCCCTGGGCGTACTCTCTTGTTTTGAATGTAATTTGCTATGAATATCTCTTCCAATTCTGCGTATTTCTTAATTGATTTCGCTTCCAAACTGCCAAACCACGCCAAAGCTTCATCCTTGAGAGAGGCAGCGAACGATATGCACATTATTGGGTCTGAGCCAGTCCATGCTGTTAAATCTCTCCTGTAGCATTGTAAATGCTGAGATGGATCTCCTGTGCCGTCAAAGATTGACGTGAAAGTTGGCATACAGAATCTCTTGGATACATGCCCATGAGTGATCTCATCTACAAATGGCGTCTTTTTTGCCTCTGAGATTGCCTTCTTTAACTTCTCGTCCTTTAGTGGGCCTGTGGCTTCTGCCAACTTCCTTTTCATACGGCGTAATTGCTTTGCCACGTGCTCATTCATATCATTCATCTTATCCGAGTCGGCGAAACTTTCCTCACTATGATTAGATTTTCCGGTCTTCTTACTTCCTTCTTCCTTTTTTCACTGTGGATGCTGCCACCTCTGGCTTCATAGATTTGCTCTTTTGAGTATTATGAACTGTACGAGTTGAGCGACTTCTGCTTCGACTTTCCATTAACTGCCTATGTTGCTCTGCCAATTGTAGATTACTTTGGAGGATAATATCCATCTGCCTTTGCATCTGGGCTTGATTTATGGTACTCTGTTCAAATAACTTCTTCAACATTTCTTCAGTAGCACTGGTGGACTCGGCTTTTCCTTCTGATACTGTTATCGGCGCTGTCTTTGATGTTCCAGCAACGCCGCCATTTTGCTGTTGCCTTCTACCTCCTTTGAAGTGTTTCCGTTTACCATATAACCATTACCGACTGCCCTTGAAAGTAAACCATTGGTGTTGAGACTGCCGCCTACCGCCCTTGATAACCCTTCAACTGCATGAGAAGTGCCGCCGGGAATTGCTGCTTCTTTGATATTACCGTCGTCCACAACTTTTCCTTTGCTTTGCATAGGGACCTCTACTTCCTCTTCCTCTTCTGGTATCCCCTCCAAATGAGTTATATCTTCTATCACAACATTGTCCATGGCCGCTGACTATTGTTAAGACACCGCCGTCTGCACTGCTGCTGTCTGCTGTTGCTCTACTGCTGTCTGATGTTGTTCTACTGCTGGCGTTATTGGCTGTTGTTGCTGTGTCACTGGCTGTGAAGTTGTTGTCTGCTGACTTGCATTGCCGCTCAAGAAAAAATCATGTGCAAAACCTAACGGTGGTACCGCTAAACTCCTTAAGTTATGTCGACTAGGAAGGGGTACTGACTGAGCGGATACGAGAAACTTAGGAGATTTGCTTGTTGACGCCGTACTTCCTTTTCGCCTAGTCGTCATTTGGTATCCTGTGTAGAAAACAACAAAAGCACTTCCTGACAGTATTAAGCTAGCTTGACTGTGAGCAAATGCCAAATTGGTTAGTGGAGGCGGTTGAGGAATTTCAGTAAAGTAAAGAAAAGACAAAATAGTGCAGGCGCAGTTGTACTATTTGCAGGTCATGACCTAATCTTGTCGGCAGCTAAGAAAACCCTAATTTTGAAAACTCATGGAAACTAAAAACACCAAAGTTTTACAACCTTTTTCACATTATGGATCAAAATCTGTACGGCACTCAGTTTTTGCTAATGACTTTTCACAAAATTTTGACTCAAGAATCACACTGTGACATGCAAAACAAGGGAAACCAACACTAAGTCTAACTACCAAGATGTTAACTGCCGAGAATCACATCTAACATAAGAATCTTTTCATCACCCTAGACTCATAGTGACATGTACAACATTAGCAGAGAAACAAAAATTTGATGATGACTAAACATAAACCATTTGTGACGCACCAAGAGCAACATTTTTGTAACAACAGAGTTGAAGCTCATATTTTAAAACCAACATCTTTATTAAGAAAAAACAACAACCTCCTTTTTGTAAGTCAAGAAGGAAAAATCCTCTTATGACGTTCTAAGTGAGAGGAACAACGTCTAACACAATCATTAACACACTAATGACGCCAAACATATCTTAAAAGGAAGGTTTTTCAATGATTTTGTAAAGGCTGACAGCAGTAATACATTCAAAGACTTCTATAAAGGGAAAATTTTGAAAAATTTATCAGCATACTTATGGTTAAGAACTATCAGCAGCATATTTACTATTAAGAACACTATTAGTGCCGAAAACAACCTTTATTTTTGCAAACCAAGAACAAAAATCTAAGAGAACACAGGTTCATACCTTATCTAGCGCCAAAATGTAGTTGGTAAAATCCCCATAGGTGAGATTATACCAATACACCCGTACTTAGATGCCCTAAACATGCTATAATACGTATAACTTTAAGTAAAACCGCTGTTAGACTACAAATATTGCCATACTTGGATAAATGCAAGAGAGAGGAGAAGATAATGACGCCATAAGTATGATATGAATGATAAACAAGC
>JAJJMA010345614.1:0-12040 GCA_023529015.1 Papaver nudicaule
TTTTGAGAATCATAATCCAAGTGACCTTTCCATGGAAGTTTCATCCCATTTTGATTCTCATGCCTCTGATCCCCTGGGTTGCCGTTTGGACCCTGAGTTTTGCAAAAAGTTTGGCGATGTTGTTGGAGGTGACCGTCTCAGAATGGAATATGATCTTCACCATCCGCCTTTGTCGTACGAGGAGAACCTGGCTATGCTTCAAATGGTAAGTTGTTTTTTCTTGGAGTATGAGTAATCATATTTTAGGTTCGGCTAAGTATTGGTGCGTTTTTGCATATTTCACAGGGTAATCACCATGCGTCTGGCCTCTTGGCTTATACCTTTGACTTTTTTGGCGAGGCTGAGTCTCATGAGCGAAAGTTTCTCCGAATGCAAGAAGATCTTGCTGCATAAAAGACTCGCAGTGCCCGTGAGAGGAAGAATTTAATAGGTATGAATTTGTTATCTTGTGATTGCACTGTTTCCTTGTAATTTTATGCTGATAAAAATTTACTGCTTTCTAAAAAGGCGAGTTAGAAGAAGGGGAGAAAAAACTCTGCGAAGTTAAACTAACTCTAAGCAACTCCCGAGAGGGTCGTAAGCATTCTCATACTGCCTCTGGTGATGGGAGTCATCGAGGTTAAATCGAGAAGCTTGTAAAAGAAAGGAATAAGGCCTGGGATGATCAGGATTATTGTAAGAGGAAAAGACTAGAGGCTAAGAACCTTCTTGTCGAGGAAAAGAGGAGAAGAATGAAAACTGAGCGCTTACTCGAGGAAGAGAGGAATAAGAACGATATTATTGCTCGAGAAAAACATTTTTTCCAGCTGGATTTGGCTCGCTTGACACGAGAGCGAGATTTTTCTCGTAAGGAGAAGTCGATCAATGCGTCTGGTAGGATGGTGATTGAGAATTTAAAGCAGGATATCAAGAATTTGAGAGTTCAAATGGCAGCCTTGAAGAATGTCAACAAGGAGCTAGTTTCGGAGAATGATGGTTTGCAGAAGGGTTGTAATGATATAAGCATGGATCTTGAAAGGCTAGAACTTCGAAAGACCACCTTTCTCGAATGGTCGATGAATATCGATTAGAACTTGCTAAGCTAGGAGCGGCTTCTACTGAAGATATTAGAAAAAGAGCTGCCCAACCTCGTTTTACCAATCAACATGAGGTTACTGAGTACATGGTTATTAAAGAAAGTAAGGTACTTGCCCTAATCATCTTGTTTTGATGTTCTTGTTGTGTTTTCAGAGTATGGTCGGGCATCTCAACTCCACTTGTGTTTGTTTTTTATTTTGCAGGCATCGAAGCCAATTTACTAAAGAAGGTTGCATATGTCGAGGCTGCAAGGGATGACGCTGCCAATCAGTTGGTGCTTGAAGCTGACCGAAAGTTGGAGTTTGAGCGGAGAGCTGAGCAACTATCGAAAGAGTTGTTCGAGGAGCGTCGACGTCGAACTGCCGATATAGACAGACTTTCCCGAGAGATGGAGCTCAAACGTAAGCGTCGTTCAGAGGATGTAGAGAGGAGTGTTGAGGAAGTGACTACCGAACGAAATTTCCGCCTCAAGTGCCAGGAGGACTTGAGAAATATGGTTAGTGGTTTCGCCCTCGTTCACCATCAGTTAAGACATGTGCAGGATGTTGAGGAAATACTTACTCGATCTGCATTGACTACCTCCCTGGCCACGAGTATGGCTTGCCGAAGACATGGTCGGTCTCTTTTTAGGGATATTGGTATTGAGCCTCCTACCTATGGGGCCGTTGGTGCCTTCGATGCTGACGTAGAACTCCCAGGTGATGAGGATTTGTTTCCTCAGGAAGTGTTTGCAAGGTTGGCTAGGGAAGAATTACGAAGGAGAGGGGTGATAGGGAACGTCTCTGAAGACCAAGGCTCTGGAAATGATGAAGATGGTGGTGACGATGATTTTGATGATGGCCATTCGGGATTTGCCGGGGGTTATCCCGAGGGTGGTCCCAAAGATGATCCCGAGGATGATTCGAAAGATGGTCCCGAGGATGATACCGAAGCAGAAATTAACAGCGTAGCCGATGATGCTGCACATGATCTTGGGGATTTCAAAGAAGGGAACACTGGTGGTGGTATGTGTGGTGGTTTTGATAAAGAGAGCAGCTATTTGTTTCAAGAGTCCACAACAGCGTATAGTGATGAAAAGGGTGAGGATAATGGCGAACCCACGAGGGAAATTACTTTTTCGAGACAAGATCACTCCGGCTTTCGAACCTATGAAGAGGACTTGGAGGCTGAAAGAGTGCTCTAGGATGAGATGAAGGTTTTTGTAGATCCCACCCCTCGCCATGTTGTGTTACATGGCGAAGTTTCTCCCAAGGTATAACAGCAAATCTTTTTGCCTTTTCCTTCGTTTTCTGGATATATTTTTGTGCATGGCATCTCCCATATTTTGTGCATGTATGCTATGTTGAATATATATACGAAGAAGCCTTTTTTTTATGATTAGAGTTTTTCCTCTTTTAGTTTTGTATTTTTCCTTGGGAACTTCGTGATCAGGCACGAAGTTGTTCTTGCAATATTCTAGGCTTCCTAAGGTTACTCGAGGTGTGACTTTGGGGCTTACTTCGATGTGGGAGATAGTAAACCAAGCTAGTGGGGGCTTACGGATCACCCTTCCCAAAGGCTTTTATCTACTTGCATGTTTTAAAGCAAACAAAGGCTATCGAAGCCTTATAGGTACCCGTTTTGCCTCGGTATATTGGGTGGTGTTCTGATAATCTAAAGTAGGGTATTTACGGTGGGTAGCTGTTATGCTTGTGCTTCGATAATAAAGTAGCTCAATGGGGGAGTGTCGGTCAAGGCTGGAGCTTAGACATGGTACTATTCTCCTATCGCGGCCTAGAATTTGACCCATCTGTGTCTCGCCAGCCCCTCCTCGAGGATATGTTTTGATTTTTGGAGGAGGTCCCTCGGCTGCGTAACTCGCTCATCATTCCCGTGAATGTGGGAGAATTAGCTGCCTCGAGGTTCCATCCACCTTTAAAGGTAGATGTTAATCCCATTTATCGTCCCCTCGACGCCTCAGAAAGAGAGGTCCTCATGGTCGTGTGGTAGTGGGTCCAAATGCTTCATTAGCTTATGTAGCCCAGATGCAAAGTACCCACCGCTAACGGGGTGTCTTGTGGGTAGAGGACTGTGTCATATAGCTCGTAGGGCCCTTACGGCTTATATGAACATCGGCTATGTGCCTGCTATTCGAGGTCTTTTTATTTTTGGCATCTGGGCCTTGGCGTTAAGGCCTTTTAATTTTATTGCGTCGAGGCACTAGGGGAGATATGGCATCGTTGCCTATTTGCTTTATATGGCATGAGAGCCTTTGGAGGTTTGCCTATTCGGGTAGGACTTCTGCCCAACCGAGTAGTATCTGGAGTTTGGATCGAAGTATAGTGCGCCGAGAAGTGCAATATTTTTTAACTACAACAGGCTAAGCTGCTTCCTTTATTCTTTCATTTTAGTACTGACATTTCTTATGTGTTGCTTACATATAAAAGTTTTAGCTAAGGTGTTTTAGGTTCTTTCCTTTAACTGGGGTGCTTAGTTTTTGTGCTTCGAGATTAATTAGCCTGTAAGTATCGTCTCCAAGTGCCTTTTCGATCACGTATGGCCCATCCCAGAATTTCTCCTCCAGAGTATCCTTTCCGATGCTGCTTGAGCTCGGCTTGCTAGTTGATTTGCTTGGCATTAATACCTTGCTGCTTGCCACGAGGAATTGCTCTCTGTTTTCGGGGCAATGACCCTTTCCCTTATTGATAGGTCGAGTGCCTTGCTTGCAAACTGTTGTGCTTTTCATGTTAGTGCCAGCCATTCCAGCCTCGACTTCGGCTATAAACTCCCTTATGCAGGACTCTGTTATCTTTGGGTGTTTGGCTTGGCTTGAGGAATCCTGCCTCGGGTGCTCCCTCGTTTGAACATCAATTTCGTTGGATACACGAGCTTCAGTAGGATCACCTAGTATTTCTGTGATTCCAAGTGGTGTTGGGAATCGGATCCTTCTGTGCAATGTGGAGGCTACTCCCATGATACTATGTAGCCAAGGCCTTCCTACAATGGCGTTGTAAGGAGAGTCTATGTCGACTAAACAGAATGATGTTGGTTATTCCAGCTTTCCTACATGAATCATTAACGACAACTCTCCCCTGGACATCGAGGGTTTTCCATTGAATCCATAGACATTGTACGAGGAGGGCACCAAGGCTCTTTCTTTTCCAAACATCTTATCATATGTTCTTCCAAAGAGTATGTCAACAGAGCTTCCCGGGTTTACCAGTATTCTAGGAATCGTGATTTCCTCCATATGTAGTGTGATAACTAAGGGATCATTGTGTAATCTTCCTTCGTTAGGGATATTTGTTGCCGGAAAGAAAACTGGGCGTCTCTGCCACTCTTCCAGTTGCCCTCTCATTGCTACACTTAATATTTCTTTTCCTTCAAAATTTTATGAATTCTATCAGTATGGATGCCCACGAGGTTTCGCCCACAGATGTCTGCATGAACTATGGAGCTGCAGTCGTCGAATCTTGGGATGCTTCGGTCAATAGTTAATACGCACGCCTCGTGCTTCTTCTCCTCCTTTGGTTGTGGCGGGCTTGGGGGTGGCTTTGGTAGTTCGAGGAAGTGCTTGAATTTTCCTTTTGAAATGAAAAAGTGAATCTGGTCCTCCGCCGTGACGCAGTCCTCTGTTGTGTGTCCATAGAATTGGTGGAATTGGCAATAATCTCTAGAGTTTCGAGTATGCTTTGGTTGGTTTCCCCTGCTTCTTGGGTATCTCATCTCGCTTGCCAGTTCGGATTGTTCGATGCTTCGGAGAGCGTCCTCGATGGTGACACATAGCTTCGGCAGCTTTCTGTCTTGGAATGCAGGAAACCCTGATCTTGGCATGCCGAACTTTCTACCTCCCTCATGTCCTCTTTGAGTGTTATTGCCTTCAAATTCTCCCCGAGAGTCATTTCCCCTGCTGTCGTTGTATTTTCTATTATCGTGATACCTCCCATCACCGAATTTGCCTTCGTTTCCATATCTCCCATTATCGTTATGCCTTTCTCGTTTTGAGAAATCTCCTGCTTGATTGTTCATGGTGCAATCTCGCTCTTCGAGTGATAAGTTGTTTATGGAGTGCACTTGTTTCGATATGGCCTCCTTCCCTTGAGTTGCTTGCTCCCTGATTTCTTCCAGTGTGATCCGCTCCTTTTGATATTTCCGAAGGTCTTGCAATGTCTCTACATTCTTGGAGAAAAGCCTGTCGTACAATGGATGATTCTTGTCAAGTGCATTTAGATAAGCTCGCACCTTGTCTTTCTCTGAGGCCCCATTTCCTACTTCCACGCACTGGGCGGTCCACCTGTCTGTCAAGCTTTTAATGGATTCTTCGGGTCTTACTCTAATGCTGAACAATTTCTCCACTCCTTGCTTTGATGAGTTGTTGTATAGAAAATGAAGTATGAATACTTTAGATAGTTCTTCGAAGGACGAGATCGAGCTAACTGTCAGGTTGTCGTACCAAGCCAAAGCTTCTCCTTTCAAACTGGAAGGAAAATATTTGCAAAGCACCTCGTCTCTATCAGCCCAAGCCAGGAATACTCGCAGGTACATTTTGATGTGAAGAGTCGGGTCTCCAGCCCCGTCGAAAATTGATGCAAAAACTGGCATGGTGCACTTTACTGGTATGGCCTTGGCAAGAAGTTCGGGACTCAGTGGCGAACGATTGACGTCATTAATTGCTTGAGTCAGCTTCATCTTGTCGGTCGATTGAATCTTGTTATCGAAGAGTTCTGTTCAAAGCGTTTTTATCTGCTCCATCATGACTTTCTGTAAAGCTTGTGTCTCGGCATTCTTCCTTGCCTGTTCATTTTCGTATACCAAATGTATACTTTTTTCCTTTGGACGTATACTGGGTTCAGTTCTTCTGCTCGAGATCACTATCTCAGGGTCCTTGGGGTCGTCTCCCTTGAATTTGGTGTTACTTCTCGACACCGAGTGTTCCCTGGATCGTGATATAGGCTGTGGGTGAGAGTGTCCCTCGCTGCTCCCTTTGTAGTTCGATGCATATTTCTCCGCAGTTTTCTTAGTTGCCTCGGCTAATTGCTTTTTTAGTTTCCTTATTTTCTTATTCTTTTGGATCAGTTTTCTGAATTGTGCAGCCCTTGTAGCTTCTTCTTCGGTGGGTTGGTGCACTGGCAATACTTTCTTCGGGATGTCGTCTTCGTCATTCTCCCCATCTTCCTCTTGAATTTGTTACTGAGGTGGTTCGTCACCCACTGGGAATCCTTCCCCATCCGGTCCCAGGTCTTGTATTTGTACTTCTTCCTCGTTTACACGTTCCCTATGTTGGACTGTGCTTGCTGCTACCTCTGGCGATAGTCCTTTGCTCGTTGAAAATCTGGTGTTGTGCCTCGAAGAACCTGTGCCATGTCTCGAGGAACCTACTCTCTGCTTCGGTATTTGATCAGATTTCGAAGTCATGTTGATAGTGGCCTGCAAAAAACAAAAAACCCGTGAGGTCCAGGGCGGCTGGTGCAGTGTACTAGGTCTGACATGTATCCTAGTATGTGTAACAGATTCTGTCGTGCGATATTTCAGGATTGATTATACTCGTTCTGACCGAACCCTAACTGTTTTTTGGCTTATCCAAATCTACCTTCCCAATAAGGAGGTTTTGGCAAGCTGTCCTACTTTTCCAAATCTGGACTCTGATTATGAAAGCTACAAGTCTTGTTTCTAAATATGGACTTGGTATAGAAACCTTAAAATAGCCCTAGATTTTTTTCCTCAACATAAATGGTACGCGAAATTTGAAGGGTATTTCCTGGAAATTGGAATGGCTGATCCCAAAGTGAAAGCTACTTGTTTTTCGGATTTTTGCCGAGATTCTTTTGAAAAGTTTATTATACTCTTGATTGGATCTCTGTGTTTCAGGGTTTGTATTCCCTGAAGAAACATCGATCTTTATCATGTTGATAATTTGCTAAAAAAACCTTGATCATGCTAAAGCTTTTAAGATCTTTAGACACCCAAGGTGGTAGAGCTCATAGTGAAAATATAATGAAAATACGATTTAAAGAGGAGCTTGAAAACCCTAGAAAAAATTTCCCCAAAGAATTTGAAAACCATGAATCACAGGCAAACCCTAAGTTATTTTAATCAGTCCCTGTTTCTATCGCCAAACTGTGTGAGTATAAAATCTGCATAAGCACTTGATACCCGACAGCCATCAGATCTGTTAATCTAACTATGGTCATAGAAGTAACATACGTTTCTTGCATGAGTACAAAGAGAATAAGAACAACACCGAAGCTAACTTGTATAAGAATCAATAATGATAAGAGCATAAATATAAGTTATATTTCATTCTAATCAGTACATGGATATGATGCTTAGAAGCTTGAGGAGAAACTAACCTAATCTCACTCTCACGACTTAGGTTACACCAAAAATCCAACCCTTACAATGAATCTCGGGCTCGCCTTATATAGGTCGAGCTTGAAGTGGTTTACAACTAATAAGACAAACTACTCAATCGTGGAGATGTCAGAGTTTGTCGAGTAAGGCGGTGCCTTGGATAAGTTCTTCCCGAAGATGGCTTCACATCCCTTTCCTCGAGCTACCTGTGCGAGTCTTCTCTCGATGGGCTCTTAATCGCAGCATGACTGATATCTTCTGGTGGGCTAAGTCTCCCTGATCTTGACACGTGTCCCGAAGGTACTTTACCCTCCACACCACTACTCTTGTTAAAACCATAAACTAGAGTTTTTTATATGGTTTTTCTTGTTTTCACCATTTTTGGTTTAGATTTGAGTTTTTCAGAAGTTTTTTTTTTGTGATGATTTCAATGGACTTTTAATGATTTCCTTTTGATTTCAGTTGTGGGTTTCTGATCGTTGTTGGGGGAGAGGAAGAGAGGTTTATTAGTATGATATACGTCGCACGTGTTTTGGATTATTTTTTACAAAAGGATCTCCGGTTCAATGGATCCCGGATCTTTGGACTATTCAGCAAAGCTCCCATAAATAAAACCACAATTCTAGGTAAGGAACTTGGTCATGGTTCAGTCTACTATATTGTTGCCACCTAGACGTTCCCATGATGATGCGTGTCGAAACCGCACAAATATAATTAAGCTCTAAACCTTCACAATATATGAGAATATAATATAATGGTAAGAACAAGTTCGTTCGCAGGGAGATAATGGTTTGTTATTATAATAATTGAATCCTTGAGTAACCAAAAAGGGGGGGGGTTTGTTTGTGTTTTGTAACTTAAAGCAAAATAAACTAAAGTAAATAAATGAAAGCAAAGAATAATATGAATAAGGAAAAATAATATGAAATCAGGAATAAAGAAATATTGGTTAAGGTTTTCGTCTTCAATTGCTCAACATGCATATGAAATAATATATGAAGTCTCTACTTATTCTATCATCATCAAAAGTCCTAGAATAATTCATCGCAAATATATTCCGCAATTTCCTTAAGTCATCATGCACCATAACGATGTATGCATGAATACTACTTAGAGAATAACTCGACACCATGAGTAATCGAGTTCAACTCTCTACGAGCATTAAATTCCATGAAATAGACTAATCAATGCAATGAACCACCATGAATGGTTCATTCAACATAGGCAATATCCTACACATGATTCTCAAAGCTATCACCACCTCAATAATCATGTTGTGCTACAATAGTGAATAGGTAGTCGACTATTTCGTATCTCATACCTAATTCTAGCAATGGTTATAGATACAATTTAACTCAATTGGCCACTTGAATCATAAGGCATCTAAACCTAGTGTAATACATCAATCATACACTCAATCATACGGTAAAATAGAGACGATAATGATATGAATAAGGTTTTACTTCATAATTAATCAAAAAGCATGTCTTTTGCAATTTAGGACTACATCCTTAACCAATAACAAATAAATTAGCTACTCATGATGTTTTTGAAAGCTAAATAAAACAATAAAGAAGTAAAAGAAATCATCAAAACCCTTTTTAGACAAGTTCCAATCTTTCCCCCAAGCTCCACCTCGAAATCCGTGCCAAAACCCTTGTTTTTGCTCCAAAACCTCTGCCTCGTAAACCGTGCCAGGAAAAAACTCAAAACTTGCGTCTGTGAACAGTCATATGATTCTCCTGTATGTTTTTCTTATTTATACACACAAAAAAACAAAACCTAAAACTTCCCTAAACCTGATCCAACCCAGCAAACCCGAGCCCAACTTAGACCCAACTCGTCTGAAGCCCAGCAGAAACCTGAACCAGCCCAACTCACAGAACAAACTCGGAACCGACCCAACTCACTGCCAACTCGCTGAACCAACTCGTCACATGTGTGTGACACACACGAGCCCAGCATCTGCCACTCGTGCTAGTCGCATGCTCACGCACACGAGTCACTGGCACGCTCGCCATCGTCTTCTTCTCCGTCAGTCACCCACAACTGACAGTGCAGTTCTTCCCCAAATCTCACTGATGAATCGAGTTCATCCAAATCAACACAGACCAAGCTTTCAATTGAAACCAACCACAACCCAAGCTTCTAAACTCTCCTGTAATCCTTCGTATAGCTTCTCATCCTTCAATTCCTCTTCAATCGACCATTACAGCTCCCCTCTGTTGCTTTTCTTTTCTTCCAGCTCATTGCCAAACAACAGCAATCAGTGGAAGCGTCTTCATCCTCTCTTCCCTGTTGTCCTTCTCTCAACCTGCAGATCAATAGCAAAGTCTCTTCTCTTGTCCTGTCTTCAATTTCATCACCATCAACACACCCTTCTTGCTATCATGGACACCAACTGCAGCAATTCCTTCTCCTTCTTAACTTCTGACCCTCCTTCACAACACCACCAGCTGCTCCTTGCTTCTACAATCAAAACCCCTCTCTTTCTCTCCATTCTTTTCCTGCTCTGCTTCATTCCCTTGCTCCTCTGCTCTGGTTCGACTTTCACACACAGACCAGATCTGAAAACTAAAGTTCTTCGGCTGCTGTTTTAATTAGGATAAGGGTTACCCCTTAACAGCCAGCCGAGGTTGGATTTAACCCGGCGCCCTGAATTCCTTGTGGTGCCCTCATGTGCTTGTCCTCCATGGCAGCCCTGAGTAGACTCTCCTGGGTGCTTCAGTAATTTTCCTTGGTTACCTTCAGTGAACTGTAGATGCCCCTTAGTGATTCTCTTGCGACACCTTTGTAGCCTTGCTCTTCTCTTGAACTTGACTCGACCATCCTAGAGTCACCAACTTGTAATGGAGTTTCTGCTTTATTTTATTGAATATTATTACAAATTACAAACAAAATAGAAAAAAAGTAAAAACAAACGATGTATGAGACTCAAGTCGACTAAAGTGCATGATTAAGGTACTCTTGAATAGGTATTTTAACCACCTATCACATGACCATTACATATTTTTGTCTCTAGACTCTTCTCTAAATAATGCGCATCCATACCGATACCCACGTTTTCAAAGGAGGATGTTGAAAAGGTGGGGACGAAACTAACAGATGAGGTTTTAATTCGTCCAAGCTTAAGTCTGTATTCGTTGTCGGTTTTGCTGGTTCGTAAAAAGGAAGGCACGTGGAGTATGTGTTGTAGATTATTTATTCTAGACAATATTACTATCAAGGATATATAGGTACCTTCTGATGGTAGATGAATTATTAGAGAATTACATGGGCAATGACTATGATGTTTTTGTGACCACAAACTTATGGTTTTATTGTGGAGACTAGGGTTGTATAGATAAACGAAAGCTTCAGAGATTTTGTAGGTAAGGTATCGAGGATAATGGTGAAAATCTTGATTTTTAACGAGATTTTTGGAGTTGACTAAATTGGCTAACTTTGGCAAGGATAGAAAAATGAGGAAACATAAAATTTTCCAAGCTAACTTTGGCAAGGATAGAAAAATGAGGAAACATAAAATTTTCCAAATTTGTAACAGAAATTTGGAATTTGAAAAGAGCTAAAATTTCGTTAATCAGTTATTGCGAATCATTTTCCTAACTCAATTTTCAAACTAAAGAAACAGTAGTATTTCCGAACCTTTCTGTAAGTCCATTGGATCAAACGTTCGACATGCATATCTTCAAAACATAGATCACCAATAACTGCAAAAGCATATACCACCACTGGTAAGAAGGCAAACGCCATTGTAAAAGATTGAGACATCACTTCAAACGCAAAAGATATGTAAAGAATTAGTTAGACATCCAAACTTTTATATCAAAAGGAAATGAAAGAAAACACAAGAAATTGGAATTTGACTAGTTTTGGAATCGCAAAAATAGTTTAAATGCATAAAAGACTATTAATTATTCATGATTCAAAAGATGATTAGATTATGATCCAAAAGATATTCATGAGAATTGAGTTGAAGAGAGAGAAAATCTCCTGATTCACAGAGCGCAATATCCAACTGGGTAAAGCTCGTGTCTTATTAAAGCTAATGTTCAATCTCCTCAACCTATCTCTTCTGATGGAGTGACACCAATGGTATAAACATATTAATTGAGGCATTAATTGATCTAGAATATCAAACCAACACTGATTTAGGATAGATTTAGAATCACTCTAATCATCTCAGTTTGAAATATTCCGCCCGAGGGAGAGAGTGAATCACCTTGCCTTAGACCCTTCTGATGTTTGAACTTGTTTGTGGGGCTACCATTGACCAAAACAACAGATTGTGCATATGAGATACACCAATGAATCCAATTTTCCATTTCAGACTGAACCCTGCTGCTTCTAGAAGAGAGTCTATGCAATGCCAATTGACATTGTCAAAGGATTTTTCAATGTCTGTTTACATAAAAAACCGGGCACATTGGATCTTAATCTTGCTTCAATCAGTTCCCCTGCCACCAGAATACCATCTTGTATCTGTTTCCTTTTGATAAAAGCACCTTGATGCTCAAAAATTAGTTTAGGAATAACCACCTTGAGCCTATTAGCTAGCACTTTAGAAATTATTTTGTACATTCCAGCCACCAAACTGATTGGTCTAAAGTGTTTAGGTGTGCTTGAGTCTTCT
>JAJJMA010345615.1:0-27449 GCA_023529015.1 Papaver nudicaule
AACGGAGAAAGCCTGCTCCCGGTGCGTAGCACGGGTATCTTTCTAGTTGTACTTCAAAAGTTCAAAGCTATTGGTATACAGATATGAGATGCGGGTTGAGCGGCCCTTTAACTTCAAGTACGAAAGTCAATTCTCTGGTCAACAAGGTTTTTTTTTTTTTTTTGGATCGGTATGTTTGATCAACTAGGATATCCTTCATTAGCTGCCTGAAATCTCACTTGCTGCTCTGAGACGTGCGTCTGAGTGTTGTTTATGTCTATAAGTGTGGGTCGATTTATGTCAGAGTAAATGTCATTTAGTTGGATTGACAAAGTCTATTATCGCATTTTGCTATTTTTTTTTTTGTTTTGGCATTTTGCTAAATTAAGAGTCAAATACACTATCAAACTTGTTTGCAGTACCCTGGATTATGTTTGACATCTCGGAACTGAATAAATATCAGTAATGTGATAGTGTTTACATGCCAACCAAGATTCGCATTAACGCTATCAAAAGGTCCTGCGAACAAGTTTGATAGTGTACTTGACGAATATGAAGGAGATCCTTCCATGTTTTATGTTCATTAGCCAAACATGGAAGTCTCAATTATGAGCAAGAATAGATGGATAATCTACCAAATGGGGTAGCATGTGTAATCAAGAGTGTATCAACTTGTAATCAATTGACGAATTTCTATCAAAGTTAAAAAAATGTACCATTGTCTTTTTTTCTTTTTGGACATAAAATGTACCATGGTCAGCATGAAATCCCTCATCCATTTCGGACAAAAGCCATATAGACGGGTAATTCGTACACCACCAACCCTTACACGGAAATAGACTTGTATATCTCCTCTGGATAAACAAAGTCCTTAGTTGGCATGTAAATACTATCACATTACTGGTTTTATCCATTGATTAGGCTCAATATCTTAGAAAATAAGTAGAAACATGCATTTCTGAATTATTTCCTTAAAAGATGATTCAACATACAAAATACCAACCACTGAAGATTTTTTTTTTCGATGTACATTACCTACAATTCGTTGAAGAACAAAAATTAATGAATATGTTTAAGAGGGGTAGGAATCATAGTCATGTATGCAGTAAAAATCACTTCCCTCGTTTTAGTTTCGAAGAATTTGATTATATGGACCTGGCTGCAAGCGGCCAGGTCCTAGAGGATGGTTAAAAGTGAAACTTTATCTAAAACCCAAAGTACACGTCATAACAAAAAAGACGTGTTTACCCTTTCAGTTTTAAAACCGTCTCTTTCTTCTTCATTAACTTCTCCTTGTTTTCATCGCCACACAACAACGTTCTTCTTCTCCACAACAAAACCACCACAACGTCCTTCTTCTCCATATCCATCTCCTCCACCACCACAACAACAGCAACAAAACAACAACCAACAGCAGCAGCAGCAGCAACCATCTCCATCACGGAAAACAAACAAAAATCGAAGAAACAAACCAACAGCAGCAACAACCACCAACAGCAGCAGCAACCACCAACAACTCCACCACCACCACAACACAGACACAAAACTAACACCACCAGAACAGCGTAACATCACATGCAACAACAAAAATGAATCCAAAAACTAGTAAGAACCCTAACCCTAAAATTGATTTATGTTTTTATTTCAATTTTTATGTAAATTTGGGTATGAATAAAACCTAAATTAATTTCTGTTTTAATTTTAATTTTTATGTAAATTTGGGTATGAATAAACCTGGGTACTAGTGATGAAATTTATAGGGTTTGGATTTGATTTGGGTTTAGTTCAATTTCAATTTTAGGTTCTGATTTGTTATGTTTACCAATTGTATATGAAATTGGGTTTTGATAAAACCTGGGTACAAATGCTGATTATAGGTTTGTTTTTGTAAAGTTGTTATACTGTCAGTTAAAGCTTGGGTTTAGTTGTTGTTGTAAAGTTTGTTTTAGAATAAAGTTGTATTAGTAAAACCTGGGTACAAATGCAGATTAGGTGTTTGTGTGATTTAAAAGGGATTCTGTAATGTTCTTATACTGTCAGTTAATGGATTCCAGTTTGGGTATAAAATTGTTCTTAAAAACCCAGGTACAACTGGCTTATTATTTATTATTATGGTTTGAATAAATGTTGTATTGTAATTGTAACGTTATGAATTTATGATTTTTATAGGAAGTGCAACAAAAAAAAGTAAAGGTGCAGATGAAGGAGGCGGAAGCAAACCACCGCCTAGAAGGGTAAGAAAAGCAAATGTACAAAGAATGCTAGCAAGTATGGAGGAACACCAAACTGAAGCAAAGAAGGAAGTGTTCAAGACCTTCCGGTCGGGTTTGGGATTAACCATCGACTTGCTTGCTGATTTAAAGATCTGTCCTTCAGCACTTGCTCTGTTACATTCGACTCCTTTTTCTGATTTTGTTCAAGCTCTTGAGAACAAGAATAAGCTATATGATAATAGGGCTGAAGTTAACAAGGCTCCAAAGGTGTTGTACAGACTAATCTCAAACTACAAAGAAGATTCGAAAAGATTTTTGATGGGTGGACAGTTGTTGAAGTCGGATCCAAAATGCTTTGCCCTTGTTTTCTCTATTAGGAGATTAGTGATGACCACGGAAGATTTGGAGAAATATTCGCCAAAGGATAACCGTGACTTATGTTAGTCTGAGTTCTACACAACATATTTCCCTCTATTTGATGAAAACGGAAAGAAGAAAAGCAAAGTGAAGCTTCTGAAAAGTGACATTGAGAAAGGGATTAGACTAACTGCGAATGTAGTAGGAAAAGAACTGGACTTCGTCAGATTGATGATTTTTTTTATGTTGTGCACGATCTTCTTACCAACCATCAATGCGTCGTACGTGCACATAAAGTATCTCTACTGTGTTCAATCACTAGAAGCCATTAACAAGGTATCATGGCCTGACTTGATCCATGAGAACCTTATGAAAAGCGTGAGTTCGACGTATAATACACCCTACATCGTTAATGGGTGTACTTTGTACCTTCTGGTGAGTTCCTTATCTAATCCTTGCAACATAAATGATTTCAAGAAACATGATTCATGCCTGACATAAAGATCAAATGTTTCTCTTTATTGTAGTATTTACTACTTGAACACATCGACATGGAGGGTGTTCAAAGGAAGGAAGGCAGCGGAAACTTGCCGAGATTCGCTAGATGGAATCTCCTAGGTGGATCAGCGCTAATCTTGAAGCGAAGTTGGATACGCTTTCGAACAAAGAGGTGAACACATATCAACTATGTTTTCACTTAAAAATATCCTAGCATCATAACCACTAATACCCAGGTATAACCAGTATACCCCGGTACTCTTGAAGTTACATAACCACTAATACCTAGCATCATAACCACTAATACCTAGGTATAACCAGTTATACACACACTTGTACCTGGGTTTTATCAGTTTTATTTACAACTTCTCGAAAAACATAAGTAATCTCCCCCTTACTCTGTTTAGCATATCAAATAAAGCACTTATACCCCAGGTACTGTCAGTGTTCAACTGTTTTGTCAGCCACTAAGAGAAAAATGTGCATTGTCGCAGGTTAAGCACGATTTGGTGATTCAATGGACAGAGGATGAGAAGTACATGTTTGGTTACTTGGAATAAGAAGTTTCTAGTGAGACTGAGCTACGAATAGAACTGCAAGAAGAGAGCAAGAAGATTACAGCCCTTGAAAATCAATTGCTTGCAAAGAACTTGCGTAATTCAGAGTTGGAGCGTGAACTGGCTGCGAAGGAGACAACCATCATAGAGTTGAGGAGAGACTTGGAAGCAGCGAGAGCACAACAGCTGCCTAAAATACCGTCAGTAACTCCACTTGCACCAGCAGAATCTGAATATGCAACAGCAGCATCAACTCCACTCGATCCAGTGGTAACACCACTCGACCAAGCAGCATCTCCACTACCAGTGGTCATGTGCACACCTCCACCTCCTTAGCCTCATCCTCCAGTAACTACACCGGATCCATTTGACCTGAAGTTAACTCAAGAGATTAATAGGGTTGTCTCAGATGAGGAACGCAAGGCCGAAGAACCACCTGTAGCCGAAGAACCACATCTTGCAAAAGAACGCGTGGTGGAAGAAAAAGTAAGAGAGAACCCTTCACTTTCACACCCAATAGAAGCCATACCTTTAGTTGCGTTACCACCAGGAGTACCATTGGATTCCATTGTGATAGATGTGAAAGGAAGAGAGGAAAGAAAAAGGAAAACAAAACAGGATTTTCTTACAACGTCCGGACAGAAGAGTCAAAAGGTTGAGGATGATTTGAATAAGAAACTGAAAAAGCTTAATCGTAGGAATAAGCTGTGGGACTCCTACAGTCAAGAAATAGGTGTCCACAAAGCCGAAATCGAGTTGATAAAAGAGTACTACAAAGATGCAATAGTAGGGTATGCAAAAACAAATTTGGTTGATTATGTATTCTGTTTTTCATTATAAAAAGTTGATATTTATGATTTGAATGAAATTGTTTTCAGTGAACCCCTCTGGGCGTACAACGGAGATGGTCGCGCTTTTTCTTTGAACGGATCAACCATTCAAGATTTGCTGCAATCTCGACCGGTCGGAATCAAAATTATCGAGTTCAAGAATGTGAAATGGATGGAGAAAGACAGAGAGGAGGCAACTAGTTCAACTCGGTTTCAAAATTCCCTCGTTCTCAGTTCTATTGCTTGGGTGAGACTTTTAACATTAATGAATCCTTTTAATACATGTCATAACATGCACTTGTACCCAGGAATAAGTGGGGTATTTTTTTTTGTTTTACTTTCATGTACGTATATTGTTAAAGAGAATAAATCAATGCCAATGTGTTTTCAGACTACCGTTATACTGGGAGACGAAGCCTTGGAAAGACTGAATATAGATAGCGCCATCAAGAACGTTGAAATAAACAATTATGAACACCTGTTGATACCTTTGAGCCACAACTTGGATTATGAGGGGGGGAATCAACATGAAGATCACCATACATTGCTCCACTTTGACATGCAAGATCCAACGTGGACTCACTACAATTCTCGCTAGGCGGATACCGGCAATCGTTGTTTAAATGATGCTAAGCGAATGGCCGAAAGAGTGAACAAGGTTCTACTCCTCAAAAACTACACTGCAAGTGAACTTGATGTAAAAAAAATCAAGATCAAAAAAGATATATTGTCCGCAGCAAGATGAAAAGTGAGTTTGTTTACTTAAACTGTGATTGTGTTTTTCATCTTTAATGACAGCGTAAACCTAAATGAACATACTTGGTTTTGCAGGAATGCCTTTGCGGATTCTGGCATGTTCGTTATATACTACATGAACTGGGTGATGACCAATGGGCATAAGTTCCCTACTAACAGGGATGCTGTGATTCAGGAAATCAAGACGGAACAAGTGAACATTGTAGCCGAAATTCTAAAGGATAAAAGATGTTGCTGGAAGAATAAGTCGTAGTCTGTCTTTGTAGTCTTACACTTTTAAAACACTATGTTGTATGTTTCCTTTCTTACTAGTTTTCCAATCAACAATTGTGGTTCGTTTACATTTCAGTCTGTAAAAACCTTGTTTTAAGTTTTTCTTGTGGAACAAATGTGGTTTGAACTCTACTGGTAGTTGATATAAAATATGAAAAAACTTATTCTTGTTAAATCAGTGTGTCTATTTTGTCTGAACATGAAAAAACTACAGTTAATAAGAAGTACAATTTAGACAGGGTATTTTTAACCATGCTTGCAAGTGCAATAAAACCTGGGTATAAGTAGACCCTGGTCATTTTCCCCCCCTGCTTGCAAGTGCAATGATACCTGGGTATAAGTAGACCCTGGAAATTTTTCCTTGCTTGCAAGTGCAATAAAACCTGGGTATAAGTAGACCTGGTAAAGCATAAAGCCACACAAATGAAAAGAACATAAAAAAAGTAAAAACACACTACCATAATTTTTTTGTAAGGTATCAATCAAAATCCATATGGTTTAAAAAAAACAAAAACATGAGGTTGAGAGATAGAAAAAAGCATAAATGTTTCCTATAATAACGAAGTGTATAAAGAATGAAAGAATGAGAACGAGTCGCCGAAAATGCTCTCAAGCGGAGGTAAGAAGCCGCTGTTTCTTTGCAGGAGAATCATTACATGTAGTCCTGTTGTGTCTACTCCTCTTGCCGCATTTGCCACACTGTATTTTCCTAGTGTAACGGGTGGAGCCAATGTTCGGGATGCGCTTCTTCTTTGGCCTGCCTGGTTTCTTGCCATCCACATCTGGTGGTCCGATAGCTCCAGCTCCAGCAACAACAGCAGCAACAAAAGCAGGTTTTTCCTCATCTGGAATAGTCCTAATCGATTGAGAGTAGGTAGCTCAGAAGGATGCCGTTGACCAGACTGGCGTGATATAGTCGTACACGCTAATCTTGCTCTCAACCATGCACATAATAGCATGAGCACATGGGAACTGCTTTGTGTACCACTCTCTACAGCTACAGTGGAAAGTGTTGAGATCGACCAAGTGACTAACCTTCTCGATAACTTCATAGACCAAATCGCCAGATTTCACAACCCTCCATGTCTTTCCATTTGTTTCGCATTCTCGATCCATTTCTCAATCTTAGGACAGACTGGACATTGATACTTAGGTCCATTCAAACCTTTTTCCCTCCTCTCGTCCATCAGTACCATAATCTTCAGACGGAGACGGTCCACCAAAGTCAAAATGGGAAGACTCTTCTCCTCTCGGATCCAAGAATTGAAAACCTCGGCAACATTGGAGCACATGTCTCCAAACCGACAACCCTTACAAATATGCATTAGACCATTTCTCTTTTGGAAGAGCATCCAAGTATTCATAGAGACAGTTACAACCCAACTCCAACAACTTCGCCATACCATCATCAAACCCTTGAGTTGTGGATGAGTAAAAACAATCTTGAAAAACTTTCATTGCTTGAGCGTAATCCTCTTTTTTCTTCCGGATCTGAGTGCGCACATTATTCTTCTGATGGTAATAACACCAAACATGCTCCGAAAGAGGAAACGCAACAGGGACACCTTTCACCAATCCATCATGTCGTTCTGAAATGAATGTTAATGGCCGCAGTGGGTCCAAAACAAGTTTCAATTTGTCCAAGAACCACAGCCAATTGTCCACATTCTCTCCAGATACGATTCCATAGGCCAAAGGGAAGATGCCTACACAAAACAGAAGACAAGAAGATCAAAAAGGGAAATAAGTTGAAGAAAACAGAGGATACAAACACTACTTAAACCCAGGTACAAGTGGTGAAAAAGCTGTCTGAAACATAAAATCATAAAATTGAAAAACCACTTCTGTTTTTCAGAGAAAGGCGTACCGTTGTTACCATCTTTACCAGTTGCATCCATAAGACAATCCCTAAACCCTCCAGTAAGGAATGTACCATCTAAGAACACGACAAAATTGAAACCCATATATGGAAGCAGCAAAAGAGAGAAATAAACTCTTGAACTGATTTGTCCCTGCCTCCGTAACCAAATCAACCACACTACCAGGATTTGTCCTCTTCACAGCATCGACAAACCACATCAAATCTGTGTAGGATTTACAATCATCACCGAAAAGCTCCTTGACACACTCTAATTTCCCGGCATGAGCTTGATCATAGCTCAAGGTCAACCCATAATCAGATTTGAAGTCTTTAACAATGTCACTAGGCTTTTTTTGAGAGTTTAGCCTAACTTGTCCAATGATCAAATCCTTCACCAAAGCCTTTGTAATGGAACTTTTAAAATCATTATAATCGGCCCCACAATTGTGCTCACCATTGTATTGCTTAATAACAAAAGATGGATCTGACCCGGTGGACTTTGATGATGCATGAAACCTCCATCCACACTTGCCCGATACCTTTCGAATACACTCAACCGTGTACCTCGTCTCAGTCAAAACAAGAGTTGTAGCGTAAATCTTCCACACATCTGTGGAGCTTTTTCATTACGTATTTATACACAATTTCCCTTGCTAGGGTTACAGAGATATTCGCAATTGGTTACACAATTAATACTTACAATAACAGACCGTAGGTATAGGAGATAGACTAGGCTTCAGGTGTAGACTCCTAACTGAGCTAAAGACTCGTATTGGATCAGTAGTCAACAGCTCTGGATCCATATCCTTAACATTCCGCCTCAAGTTGAACATGAGTTTCGAATGTTTAACTTGTCTCGTAAATAACAGAATCTGGGAGAAGACAGACCTTTCGTAAAGATATCTGCAAGCTGGTCTTTCGTAGAGATGAACTGTACATTGAGTTGTTTGTTTGCCACCCTTTCACGGACAAAATGGTAGTCGATTTCAATGTGTTTCGTGCGTGCATGAAACACAAGATTAACTGTTAGATAAGTAGCTCCCAGATTGTCACACCAAAGTGATGGTGGTGAGACAGTTATTCCCAACTCCTTGAGCAAAGACTGAAGCCAAATTAACTCTGAAGTGGCAATTGCAATGCCACGATATTCCGCCTCTGTGCTAGACCTTGATATTGTTCTTTGCTTTCTTGCACTCCATGAGACGAGATTGCTACCAAAATAAATACAATATCCACTCGTCGACCTTCTATCATCCAAACTTCCTGCCCAATCAGAGTCAGAATAAGCATGAAGAGACATATCTTAGAACCTTGAATCGTCAATCCAAAGTGCTCGGTGTGTTTCAGATATCTTAATATCCGTTTAACCAGCTCCCAATGTTCTTCATACGGTTCATGCATATACTGGCAGACCTTGTTGACTGCTACTACTATGTCAGGCCGTGTTAAGTGAAGATATTGAAGTGCACCCACAACACTCCTATAAAGAGTAGGATCTGCAAACTTCTTCGTGCCAATTCTTTGTATCTTCACATTAGCCGCAAGAGGAGTACACACTGGCTTAGCTCCATCCATTTTTGTTCGCCTGAGTAAATCAGTGATATACTTACTTTGACTGAGAGTTAATGAAGTCCCATTTCTGATGACTGCAATGCCTAGGAAATAGTGAAGATCTCCAACATCTCGTACTGCAAAGGCTGAGCTCAAATCACTGATTAGTTGATTTATAAGTGAAGGGTTAGAGCCAGTAATGATGATGTCGTCTACATACACCAGAACGTATGTTACACCTTCTTTAGACTGCCTGACGAAGAGAGAGCTATCTGCAATAGAACCCTTAAAACCAAAATCAATGAGATGAGAGCTGAGTTTGGCATACCATGTACGTGGAGCCTGCTTCAAGCCATATATCGACTTATTCAACTTGCACACATGTGTTGGGTTGTTCTCATCAACATAACCCGCTGGTTGCTTCATATAAACTTCTTCTTCTAACACACTATGAAGGAATGCGTTCTGCACATCAAGCTGTTTCATGGTCCAATTCTGAGATGCAGCTATCGAAAGCACTAACCTTATGGTGCTTGGCTTTACAACATGAGAGAATGTTTCTCCATAATCATCACCCTCACGTTGACTGAAGCCCTTAGCAACCAAACCTGCTTTTCTTCTATCCACCTTGCCATCAGGAGTTTGCTTGACCCTGTACACCCATTTACAACCTATCACGTTCATGCCGTTAACATACGGTACCAAAACCCAAGTGCCATTACGCATATGTGCATTGATTTCTGCATCCATTGGTGGCCTCCATTTTGGATCTCTTGACGCTTCAGTAAAGTTGGCTGGTTCTGCAAATTCATCAGACTCCAGTGGATGTTTAGTAGCCATCAAGTTCATTTTCTTCACTGGTTTGCGTATGCCATCCTTAGCCCGTGTTCGCATAGGATGTTCTGGCACTGGTTCTTGATCTTGTTGTGTAGGTGAAGCAACAGTTGTGACAGCTTCAGTGTTTGGTGTAGGAGGTTCAGTAGAGAGAACTGCTGTCTGCTGTGTTGTTGCAGTAGAAGTTGACGTAGAGTCTGTGACATCTGTACTCATTGTTCTCTCAGCTTCAAACCCATCAGTGTGTACATGAACGTCAGCTTGCTGCACATTTGCAAGCTGAGGCCTAGCAAAAATTGAATTGGATAGAAGTTTGTTAGAAAGAGTTCGATGAGTAGGGTTTGGAGTGTTCACCTGTTGCTTGGCATAGAATGGGAAGCTTGATTCTTCAAACCTGACGTGCCGAGAGATGTAGATTCTATTGGTAGGTTGATGAAGGCATAAGTAACCCTTATGTGCACTGCTGTATCCTACAAATACACATGGTAATGACCTTGGCTCAAGTTTGTTTGCTGCATAAGGACGGAGGCAAGGATAACACAAACAGCCAAAGACTTTTAAGAATCTATAATCTGGTTGCTTATTGAATAGTAGTTCCAAAGGTGTTTTAGGCTCAGATTGAGACGCAGGAAGTCTGTTGATCAAATAGCAAGTTGTTTGGAAAGCATAGGACCAGAATGATTTAGGCATGGAAGCCTGAAATAGTAGAGACAGACCAGACTCTGTAATGTGTCTAATTCTTCGTTCAGCTAATCCATTCTGAGCTGAAGTGTGAGGACATGAAAACCTATGGATTATGCCTGACTCATTGAGAAAGGAAGTGAATTTCTGATATTCACCCCCATTATCTGACTGAAAAACTTTGATTTTTGTATCTGTTTGATTTTCTACCATCTTTTTGAATTGAACAAAGACATGGAAGGCATCTGATTTACGTGCAAGTGGGTAAATCCATGTATAATGTGAAAAGACATCAAGAAATAAGATATAATAATGAAATCCATTGGTTGATATGGCTGGAGAAACCCAAACATCAGAAACGATCAAGCTTAATGGCTTGTCAATAATAGTTTCACTAAGAGAAAAAGGAAGTTTCTTGCTCTTGCTTAGGTGACAAGAGTGACAGAACTCAAAACTTTTATTTAAAACAGGAAGGGAATTGCTTAAAATGACTCTTTGAACTGTCTTGAGCATGGGATGCCCAAGACGCTGATGCCACATTGGAATTGAGGCTGACACAAGTGCAGATGGTTTTGGTAGACTGATCTCTCGGACTTCATCAAGTTTGTAGAGCCCATTGCTAATCCTGCCGCGCAACAGTGGTGCTTTCGTGTGGATATCCTTCACAACAAAGAAATCACTGTGAAACTCAAAGAATACATTGTTATCCTTGCAAAACTTTCTAACTGATAATAAGTTAGCTTTAATCTCTGGAACATGATATATGTTGGTAAGTTTGAAGCACCGATTATTATGAAGAAAAGATGCATTACCAACATTCTGAATTTTCAAAGTATTACCATTGCCAACTTGAATCTGTTCAGTTCCTGCATATTCATGCTGAATCTGCAGATTATTCATGTTCGCTGTCAGATGGTGAGTAGCACCAGTATCTGTGACCCACTGATCACCATTGCTTCCTCCTGGTAAAGCAATAAAAGCAGTTGGTTGTCTGGTCTTTCTTGGCACAAAGTTCTTCTTATACCTGAACCAACAGTGAAGTGCATCATGGTTCATTCGAGTGCAGATCTGACATGGACCTTCTCCTTGGTCAGATTGTTGAACAGGTGCATTGTTGTTGTTGTTGTTGTTCTGCCTTTGTTGAAACGGCTGCCTGTTGTATTGATTGGTGGTTCTTCTTTGATCAGGTCTCTGTCCTGACCTTGATGAGGTGCTAGATGCAAGATTTGCTGTCGGCTGCTGCAATACAGACATCTGAGCTTCCAGGCGCATATCATAATTGAGAAGATGAGCATGAAAGGTGTCCATATCTATGTCCTCAAGTGTACTGAGAGAGGTCACTATTGCATCATAGGCATGATCTAAGCCAGCAAGCACTGTCTGTTGCATATCTTCTTCACTCAGAACTACACCTGATGCTGCATGTGCATCAAACAATTTCTTAGCTTTTGAAAAATATTCTTGCATAGTATCATTACCTTTCTTGAGATTGTGCAACTGTCTTTTGAGTTGCATCTTATGTGCTTTTGTTTTTGGAGCATATCGCTTCTCCAACGCCTGCCAAACTTCTCTTGATGTGTTGAGGCCTGAAACTCGACCTAGCACACCTTCTGTAAGGGAGGACAATAGCCAACCAAGCAATATTTGATCCTGTTTTTCCCATGAAACAAAAGCAGGATTCATTATGTTGGGTTGACCTTCTGTAGGACTGGGGATTGTAGGTGCTGGTTTTGCTGTTCCATCGACATACAACTGCAGATCATAACCTTTTAGGATTGGCTGAAATTGAGTTTTCCATAGTATGTAGTTTGTGTCACTCAACTTGACACTGATGATATGGTGAAGCGATTGTAGGGGAGAAGAATTTTCAGCCATTGTAACTGGTAGGAAGATGAATCTAAGCGTGGTATTGGATCGACTGGCGTGATACCAAGTCAAAACAAGAGTTGTAGCGTAAATCTTCCACACATCTGTGGAGCTTTTTCATTACGTATTTATACACAATTTCCCTTGCTAGGGTTACAGAGATATTCGCAATTGGTTACACAATTAATAGTTACAATAACAGACCGTAGGTATAGGAGATAGACTAGGCTTCAGGTGTAGACTCCTAACTGAGCTAAAAACTCGTATTGGATCAGTAGTCAACAGCTCTGGATCCATATCCTTAACAGTCTCATCACTCTTCACGACCTTTACTTTCCGACCCCAATAGTGGTTATACTTCTCAACTACCAAACGAGCCTCATCTCGACCACCATAGAAAATCTGACCCACACCAGTTATAATGTTTGCCCAAGCGTCCGCTTTTGTAGCTGTTCTAGTAAGAGGCCTACCATTGAAACCTCGCTCACATGAGGTAGAAGGCTGAGATGCTGAAGTTGATGCTAATGTGGTAACCACGGGCTTTTTCTGCCTCTGCAACACAATATGCCCACCACCACACTCAGATGAGGTTGTTGGCAATGTTGCTGCTAGTGTTGGTTGAATCTGCGGCACATCAGCAATCAACATATCCACCAACGAAGGTTCCGCAAGTGTATTGAGATCCAAACGGAGAAAATCGGCTTTTGTAACATATGCTACTAAAGAAACAAGGGCCTTCAGTTGTGTACTACAATCAATAACGATGACCTTTCCGCAACCATCATCATACTTCAACTGAATGAGGTTGGGAACGAGAAATCTCCAAGTTTCGCAAATACCGGAAATTGGCTCGTCAAGTGTCGATTCTAGGGTCAGTTGGTGAAGTCTCGAATCCGTCGAGTAGGTTAATTACCATACACATTACACTGACGTCACTAGCCATCTGTTCACAAAGAGTCTATGCAGAAAAAACACAAAATATAGTACAATTATGAAAACAACAAAAATCTAGTAAACTATAAGAACCCGGGTACAGTTAGAATTAAAACTGGTAACATACTAACATTAGGAAACCAATGTTCATAAACTGCAATTATGAGGTAAACAGCCTTACAACAAACAAAAACATACACAACAACATCAGTAAAACACAAATTATTAGGGTTGAATACCGAATTTTATCTACATCTTCTCCAAATAAAAAACCCCTAAAAAATTTATGAATTAAACACCCAAAACTATTCAAAACATACAATAACTCAATCTAGAAACATCAAAACCTAGCTAAAAAAACTCAATCGAGTTTCATATCTAGGAATTAAACTAAAAACCAAAAAATCAGTAATCAAAAATCAAAATCTAAAACAAAATCTCGTAGAATTGAACTTACAACTTGAGCTGAAGCTTTGGGGCAGATTTGTTTGGTTTTTAGGTCCAAATGGACGGATAGGATAAATAAACATCTAAATTTGATATCTCGGGTATTAGATAAAATGGCAATTTTAGTTTCCTCCAATATTTCACACTAAAATTTCTTGTATATCCTGGATCTTATTAAGTGATTCTGCTTGTTGTAGTTATATTTTAATTCAATTTAACCTTTATAGTTGGTATGTCATGTCGTTTGAAAACGAATTAGAAACATGTGATTTTTGTTATTAAAAAGCATATTTGCAGTCCATGTGATTCATCATGCATGCATGCATCCATGTGATTTTTGGGCATAATTCTCCTGATCCCATGGAGCAAATCTTATTGAAGAAGAAAAACAAACAAATGGTCGGATTATCATCCATTGAAGACCATCCCTTCTCCGATCTCATCGGTCTTAACATGCTTGTATTAGGTAGTTCTATCGATTTTCCTTCTCTTTTCCTTGTCGGAATTCTCGATTATGTACTACGTAAAGTATGTTGTTGTTCTTGTTATTTTATCATTCTTGATGAACTTGATCTCCATGTAATTTTGATTTGACATTAATGGAAAATGGAGGTTTTTTTTATCAAAAAAAAATGCATGCATGCAGATGTTGTGGGAAAGTCAGGCCCAACCACGCTGCTTCATGGAAAATTATATGATTAAATTATCTGTCTCTAAGTTAATATTACTCCCTCCGTTTCTTTTATATAGGCGGAAATTGGACTTTTTCATGTTTCAAATTATAGGCAGAGTACAATTATCAAAGCAATTTTTTACAAGTTATACCCTTATTAATACTACACAGGTAATTGTGTTATGAATACGACAAAGGGGCAAAACAAGAAAAAACATGTTAATTTATGAATTCAAAAATGTTTTCTTAATTTAAGAGAATTGGTCCCTCCGCCTATATAATTGAAACGGAGGGAGTAGGTTATTTATAGGGATGTTAGTGCCATTCAATAATAAATTATTAGGACATGATCATAATAATAAATTATTAGGACATGATCATAACGTAATCCGGTTCGAAATCTGTTAACGCCAAATTCATTTGTTTTCTCCCTCATATCATTTATAACCACCAACTTTAAATACATCATAATAATTTTCCCCTAAACTATTAGGGCCTATTTGGTAAGATTTTTGAAAACAGTTTTTAAAAACCATTTTCTAGTGTTCTAAAAACAGACCTTTTTTTCTTGTTTTCATTTTTTTAAAAATTTAGAAAACATATTGTTTGGTAGCAAAGTGAAAACTGTTTTTGAAAACTAAAATTAGTTAAAACTGAAACCAACAATTCAAAAACCTGTTAAGCTTGGTTTTCGGCAAGCTTAAAGTATTTACCAGAGAACCCACCCAAGTCCAACCATGACCAACATCCGAACAAAGCGGAAACCCACCACCATATAATTGTTCGCCGAAGTAATTCGGATGCCGGGAGTATCTCCACAACCCCGTTTCAAGAATGAGCGAGTCCGACGATGATTCAAGCTTTTTGAATGTAATGTTTCTAGTTACAAAATCATTGAGTTGCCTGTCTGCATTGTATACAACAATGATTCCCGAAAGACAGACTTTTGTAGCTATTGAATCCCATATGTTCTATTGTTTATCCACCCATATGTTGCATTGAGTTGCCTGTCTGCATTGTACCATAATGGTTGATCTGCATAATTGAGTTATAATCTAATTTATCCACCCATATGTTTCAAGGTCAAGAACAGTAAAAGGGTACTTTAGTGGCAAATGACAAGAGTAACTCACCTTTTCTACGAAGACTCAACATTCAGTCATTCTACCGAACAGTTCATGTGCATCACGAGTTTCCTTTGTTTAGCCAAGTTTATAATATCAAGATCATAACCTCTTTGAAATCTCTCAGAACATCAAAACCCATAATAAACTTGACTTAATTCACAAAAACAATTGATCAGATGAATAGGTACATAATTGTCTAACTCATATCAGTTTCATTCTCAACTACAACATGAGAGTAATAAGAACTTTTTTGGAATCCAAATTCATGGCTGAATGAAATGATTGAATGGAGATCGATAAGTCGATATGAAAAGAAGAAGAAAGCTTGAAATGGAAAGGTTAACCATTAAAGAAGAAGGAAGTCAGCAGAGTCGCAGACCATTTTTAGTTCCATTTTTAAGTTGGCAACGGACAGAAAACGATAATTAGTTGTTTTCATTTTTTCGTTTTCGAAAACGGAAAACAAACAGAAAACGTTTTCTGAAAATATAGCTACCAAACACGTACGTTTTCTAGTGTTTTCTGTTTTTTGTGTTTTTAAAAACAGAAAACTGTTTTTAAAACTCCAACCAAACACGCCCTTAAATCTCTGATATTTTTCAATCTTCCAAAAAAAAATATGGAAGATACAGGCAGGTATTGCACTATTTGACCATTTTCACTGCGAGTTTTTTTCCCCATGAAAGAGAATGTGTCGTATGCTTTTTGCTATATAAGCTTCTAAAATCTTTAAGGAACCTAAATAGACACATATTGAAGACTTTATTTTGACTTGATTCAGACATTCAGTGTTTAGATTTCTACAGAAAAGCAGACAGAAATTCGTGTGACTTAACTTGCTGTCGATGTCCGGGTAATACAGTGGTAAAGTTATTGGATTATGATTTCACTGATCTGAATCGATGCGCGTCAACACCAAGTTTTTTACCGCTCAAAAATTAAAACTTGGTTGACTTGACAAAGGAGATACAAACTTGGGCCATGGAGAAATTTTAAAAAAAAGAAAAAACAATTAAGGCTAAGTCTAATGGGAGTTCAACTTCCACGAAAAGCGTGGTCTATTCCCTGAATTCAACCTCCAGATCCAGATTTACGTAGCAGTGGAAGTAGAAGAGCTAGATAGACGCTCAATGATGTAGCAGCGAAAAAGTGAATTCGCGCTCAATCATAAAGCGCCTAAACGAATATTCTCATTAGATCTGATGGCTAATAACATATATTCCAGATCTGATGGCTGAGATTATCTGGCGCTTTATCATTTAGCGCCCCTCCGTTATATGATTCAGCGCTAGACTGATGTGTCATGCTATCTAGCACTGCTATCTTGCACTCCCCATTAGACTTGGTTCTAAATTTAGCTGATGTGTACAAAAAAAAATTTATAATCCAGGAGATAGCAACCACTTCCACGGAGCCTCCTGGCTCATAGCATTCATTCTGATGTGTCCTGCTACTTTTTGGTGGATATGGAACTCCCATTAGACTAAGCCTAATGGGTACATTACTACATTGTGCTTATGAAGTCCACACTACTCATATTCACTATTCGTCTATTCAGAGCAAGCACTATGGTGCCACAAGCCATCCCTATTAAATAAAGATATAGGGATGGCAGAAATGACAAAATTTGGCAACCACTATGGAGAATTTTTTTTTCTCTATTACCCAAAATACGGAGACTCGGTCTCCGTACAGAATATATTAATAGAATTTATTGTAATAAAGTGGGTTTTGGTGGGACCAAAACTCTTTTCTTACGGAAACTGAGTTTCCGCCCCCTTCCTTTTTACGGGAACTCGGTTTCCGCCTCGCATCTCTATCTCTATTGCCTGCTACCAACTGGTAGCAGGCAATAGAGAAACCCATCTCTATGTCTATTGAATAGGGATTTTTTACACCATAGTAGTTGCCTATCTCTATTTAATAGGGATATCTCTATTCAATAGGAACCATAGTGCTTGATCTCAGGGAATGAGATGGCTTGGGCCTTTGGGGTCCTTTGACTTCAGAGCATACCAAATTTGATTCTCTTTGTGTCCCTTCTCCGCTCTTCTTTTTGTCTCTCTGACATCCCAACATTCATCACAAAAAATCAATGCAAAACATGAATTGAAAGATCAGTATAATCAACTTAAGGTTTGATTGAATCCCAATAACGTATTTTCATCACGATTAAGTGTGTATAAAACTGGGTTTTGTCTCAAAATTAGTGTAAATTTTTTTGATACTTGTTTGACTACAATTGGTGTCCTGCCTGTTAAGTGTTTGTGAAATTGCCTCTTACAGAAATTGAAGATTTTACCAGGCAGCTCAACACCTTTAAGTGTGGAAGCTGATATTTGTTGCTGGCCATTTCCTCTTCTTCAAAGAAAGCTTCAAAAGGTTAACTTTCATATTTATTAGCAAACTCATCCTCTTTAATTCTCACTGTGTTTGTTAGATTGTCCTCAAGTATTATACTCTTATTAACTGTTTCATAAAATGCCTGACAGGTTTGATTACTTTATGACCTAAATGCTGCTGCTACTACTTCGGTCAATTCTTTTCTTCTTCAAATGAGGCTTCAAGAGGTAAATTTTATTTGCAAGCGCCTTTATCGTCAGAGTTCTAGATTTTTTTTTGTTGCATTGGGTTGGTTTGAATGGATTTGTTAGATTTTTTTTTTGCCAAATTAGACAATTAGGCACTAGCAAACAATGACAATGAACTCGAAATCGGACACCTTGTTCGACATCATGATGTTTCTTTTCTGCTTAAGGGCTAAGAGTGATACTTTTGATGTCTGTGGTAGTTGGTGTAATGTCTGTGTGGGTTCCATCACATCCTCATAGTTCAGGTGCATAGCACGTCTACGATCATGGATTCATGGTAGATATGATAATAACTTTCATTATAGAAGGTTGTAATTTAGAACATCAAAAATTACATGTGAGTAGTACTAACAAACACAGTTACAGGCCTAACATAATTCAACTGTCAATAGACAAGTCTAGTCACTCTAACTGCAACAATATCCACTAATCTCCAATACCTGAACCACCATTGATCTTTCCTTAACAGCAAAACAAAGAACAGACCCCAAAACCCAACTGCGAACCCCAAAACTATAGAACAGTAAAACAACCAATCCACATGTTTGTCAGTAGTATGACTGTTTTGATAACCATCACAAGTTTTATTTGTAAGGAACCCACATAAAAGACTGTTGTTGGCATACACTGAACCGTCGCCACTCAATGTATCAAAGTGTTCTCCTCTTGGGATTCTGCCACTGAAATTATTCGAAGATAGATTCAAATAGCTGAGAAAATCCAGTGACGCTAAAGATTGTGGGATATGTCCAGACAATCTGTTGTCTCTCAAATCCAAGGACTCCAAACCCTTCATGCTTCCAACACTCGTAGGGATTAAACCAGAGAACAGATTATGCGATAGATTAAGCATAGAAAGCCCTTTCAGTTGACCTATCTCTTCTGGGATGTTCCCCTCTAGAGCATTGCACGATAGATCGATTCCAGAACTGAAGTCGTACAACTGCTCAAACTGTCTCATGACCCCTTTGATTACCATCTTGAATTGAAACTGAAAGTTCATTAGCTTTTCACTGAAGTCCAATCCCGGATCCCTGCTAATAAGAAACTTGTCTGTAGGTCTATCCACTAGCCACCTCAAGTTTCCAATCTTAAGAATCGAACCCGAGAGATTGTTTATCGACAAGTCTAATATTTGAAGATTAGACAAATTGTAGATCTCTTCAGGAATTGAACCAATGAAGTTATTTGACCTTAAAGAAAGAATCTTTAGGCCAACTAATAAACCAAGGCCTGTGGGTATAATACCTTCAATGTTATTATTTCCTAAGTCAAGAATTTCCAGGTTCAGAAGTTTTTCAATAGACTTAGGAAAATTACCAGTAAGATTGTTGTCGTTCAATTGAAGGAATATCAGAGCTTCTGCCTTTTCAATCTCTTGTGGAACAGTTTCAGTGAGAAAGTTGTTACCAAGATTTAGATAAATAAGAGAACTGCAGTACCCTATACCAGTAGGTATAATCCCAGATAGTTTGTTGTCAGAGAGGTCAAGATATTTTGTTTGCGAACAGATAGAAAAGGGAATTGAACCTGAAAGTTCATTGCCAGCTAAAAGTATTGTGTTAACACTAGATAATCTTTCTCCAGCTTCTGTTGAGATTTCACCATTAAGTTTATTATGTGATAAATCGAAAATCTGGACACCGTCAGGTGGAAGAGGCAGAGGACCATGAAGATTGTTGTTTGACAAATCTAAGTAAATGAGATTTTCAAGCTTGGAGATACAAGATGGGATAGCTCCGTTGAGGTTATTGTAAGATATATTTAATGCTTTAAGGTTAGTGAAATTACAAATGGAAGTTGGGAAAACATTTAGATTGCAGGATCCCAGTGCCAAAGTTTCTAGTTTAGGTTTAGAGCCTAAATGCAAGTGTTGATCAATTGTGATGGTTAGCCTGTTTGAGCTCAGATCTAGGGTAGCTAGGTTTGATAATTCCTTTATCAAAGATATCAATGAAACATTGCCACCAATGAAGTTTTTAGATATACGCAAGTCAACAAGGTTTTTGAGCATGGTAATGCAACTCGGTATGGAACCTGTAATGTTATTGCTTTCTAATACAAGCTGTCGAAGAGAAACAACCTCACAGATTGAATTTGGTATAGATCCTTGGAAATTATTCCTGGACAAGTCGAGAGACTGTAGGTCTTTTAAATTGGAGATTGAATTTGGTATTGGTCCATGGAAATTATTCTTGGATAGGTCGAGAAAGCTTAGGTCTTTTAGATTGAAGATTGCATTTGGTATAGATCCTTGAAACTTATTAGAAGACAAGTCAAGAGATTTTAGCATTTTTAGATTGGAGATTGAAGATTGGATAGAACTTGTTATGTCGTTCTTAGAGAGGTCCAAATGATGCAACCATGAAAGATTGTATATCGAAGAAGGTAATGATCCTTGAATCGTACCCCATGCGGCAGAAAGACTGACTAAAGATGGCGCATTTGAAATTGAACTCGGAATTGGCCCATTTATTTGATTTGATGTTATCTGAAGTATTTTTAGTTTCGGCCAACGATTCTCAAACATCTTAGGAAGATCAGGTTGAAGATAGTTAAAACTCACATCAAGCTCCCTGAGTTGAGGAAGATATGGAACTGAACCTTGTAGTTGACAATAAGATAAGTTAAGAACCGAAAGTGAAGTAAAATTAGCAAGCTGTACTGGGATCGTAGAGCCGATATAGTTGTCATTCATTTTGAGAGTGG
Source organism: Papaver nudicaule (assembly GCA_023529015.1). Taxonomy (NCBI): domain Eukaryota; kingdom Viridiplantae; phylum Streptophyta; class Magnoliopsida; order Ranunculales; family Papaveraceae; genus Papaver; species Papaver nudicaule. The sequence goes on from JAJJMA010345615.1 coordinate 20,737, forward strand.
ATAGATGGGAAAGATTGTGAAGCTCATGGATTGGGAAAACTGAAGTGCGGATATTGCAGTGAGAGAGATCCAGGTACCTAATATTAAACAGGTACGACATATGCTCAGCAAAATTCTCTACTGAAGATGTGGGCACAGATAGATCAATACCACTCAACTTTAATACCCGGAGATTTGCTAAACCTCTCATCCATGTTATAGATGACGATTCTAAACAAGAGTTAGAAAAACGGATCGTTTTGCAAGATAAATCAAGGTATTGTAAGGATGATAAGTTGCTGAAATGTGTCGAAATTGATGTTGATAAGTTTGTGTTGGAGAGATCAAGATGAGTGAGTTTAGTAAGATCTGAAAACTGAAATGGGACATCTGGTTCCTGCAAATTGTTGAAGCCAAGATCGAGATACTCCAGATGAGTTATATTGAATAGAGAAGGAGATAGTTTACCTGTTAGTGAAGTGCTAGGTGGGTCGAAGGTACCCGTACTGTACCCAGTTTCTTTGATATAATTTTCAAGGTTTGTGTTTCTGAGGTCTATCCAGACAATATGAAGAGACTCATCTGAACAACCAATTCCGTGCCAATTACAACAGTTCTCATGTAAGCTGCCTTCTTGCCATGAAGACAAGCGATTTGAAGGGTCTTCCAAAGAAGACTTGAAATTTAATAGTGCCCTTCTTTCCTCTTCATGGCATCCATGAGAAGGTACGGGGAATTGAGTGATGCTGATCAATAAGAAGAACGAGAAATGAAGATAGGTAAGCAAAAGATGATGAAACGATGCTATTTGAGCTCTCTTACTGAATGAATTCATAGTTAACAAAATCCGAATTAGGTTTATATGGTTGCTTCAAGTTTTGTTTGATGAATGAATATGCAGAATTGTTTAGATTTTGCTTACCTTACAGTTCTGATACTATCAGGTGCATTGCGTTTATAGTTGAATGATTTGAAATTTCTCTCATTGACCAAGACTGATTCAATGCGCTTGATTTGGTTCTTTCTCTCATTTTTTCTTCACTCACCAACTCCCTGGGCTCCTTTATTCACTTATGTTTTATTGACCTGTAATTCACTCCCTAACAAGTAATAGAGTGCAAATTAGAATTTGAAAATCAATTAGTTTTCTGAATTATTTTCGAGACAAGAATCATGTGGACACACTTGAAGATGCAGTCAATCGACGATAATTGCATGGTTTCTAGTGCTCCACTAACCACAACAAAGAGTTTACTTCTGTAATTGCAGTAACTAAGTTTTGCCAGTAGCATTTTGTTTCATCAGTGAATATGCAGAATGGCTGCTTACGTATAGATTACTATTTATAGTTGAAATTTGATGAATTCATGACTTGGAAATTGATTACTTTGACTCTTTTCCTTTGCTTGTAGGTCAGCTGGGACACTTTTGTTGAATTATATTCGAGAAGATAAGAATCATGTGGAAGACATCTTTAAAGATACTTAACATATATCCTGTCAATCCATGAAAACTACTTGTTAGGGAGTCAAAGCAGTACAGCTTGGGTTATCTTCATTATCTTCTGCCGTGATTTCTTGTTTGATATACCATCAGAGATGCTTCTGCAGTTATAGTCAAACTACAGTTTGGTATTACTACCATACAGGTATTTTGTGTAATACAGCTTGAGGGACAAAATGTTAAAGTGCCGATGAGAAAGGCTTCTAGAGTCAAGAAATTTTATACAGGGGGGGCAACCCAAGGAAAACGATCCTGATTTGATTGGGTGGTGTTGTGTTTGTTTCCATGGGGGCTGCACAAGATGACAAAACAGGGTCGTCTAGAAGTAATATGAGCAATCCCTTCGTAAAAGAATTTCTATTTAATTAGATTTTTTATTTAATTAATTTTGTTTATTAAGATTTTTTTTTTAACTATTTAAATTTATTGAGAATTAATCGAAATGAGTTTACACGGAAGCTGCAAACTAGTAAGAGCAAGCGCTATGGTACCTCAAATGGAGGGGAAAAAAATCAAGTCCTATGGTATATGTCTACAAATGGACGCTTTCTTAGAAACCGTGAAATAGGAGAAGCTGCTACTTAGAAACCGCATAACCCGAAATATCTCTAAAAATCTGAAATATCAGTTTAGGGTTAGAGTTTTTGTAATAAAAGAAAAAAAGTTTATGCGGCTACTAAGAAACCGCTTTCTGCGGTTTCTAACTACTCGGTGAGTAAGCCATGTTTACACGGAGGTACAGATCTATACCCCTTGTAAACATGACTAGAGCATTTCCCCACAATGTGAGGACATTCTTTACATGTTGGGGATTTATGTGCACCATAGTGCTTGCTCTTACAAGCAGTTTTTTTTTTTTAATTTTTTTTTATCAAGTTTCCTAGGAATCCCAAATAACACATGTGATTTTAAATATGAGATTTTGACAAATTAGATGATTTCTTATTAAGTTACCAAACACTGAATGCAGGGACGGACCTAGGTGATGGCTAAGCTGGCGAAATCCTATCCCAAAAGCTCTGCCATTTTTTTTAGGTGGTACTTTTAAGTTTTTTCAAGTTAGCCCATAAAAAATATTTAGCCCAAAGCATAGACTCATAGCCCAATAACAATTTATGTTATGTTAGCTCAACGCAAAAAAAAAAATTAAGTGTAGTTACTAGTTATTATTCTTGTAGAAAATTAGAACCCACTGGAAGACGAAAGAAGACCGACCCTGATGTGAACTTTGAAAAACAACTGAATAAGATTATTTATTAGTTATGAAAAACGTCTCAAAAGAAACTATCTAGCACCTCTTTTAACAACACAGGTTATGCCCGCTGAGCGCTGAATTATTCAGCGCTGAGAAATCTCAGCCATTAGATCAAAGTATGACAATTAATTCAACGGATAAGAATGTAGCGCTGAACCATTCAGCGTTTTTTCAGTTTTTCAGCGCTGAATGGTTTAGCGTACCAATCTAGCTACTACTTTGAGCTACTACCACAAGTCGAGTGCACGTGCGTTGCACGTCTACTTCTCTCTTCTTTCTGATCGTAATCAAGCTTGGTCATATTCTCGATTTCATCTCCACATAAGCACCCATTAGGGTCTTCATAAGATTGTTACGCAATTCAGCCCATTTTCTTCGTGTTCAACTCCAGTCTCACCCTACAAAACCCAAACATCAAGTAAAAAACCCAAGCAAGAAAAACTCTAAAGATAAAGAAAAGGATCCACATCAGTTGCTTTGATTAAAATTGAGCAAGGAAAGCATTAACATTATTTCTAACCTACTCGTATTATTTACCATTTCTGTGACATTTACAAATGTCAAGAGTTTCATCAAAGCATCTTTGTCCTGAACGCGGACAGCAGGTCCATATTTTTCTGCGCGGACAGCAGGTCCATATTTTTCTGCGCAGACCTCTATATTATGTGCACCAAAAGATATTCCTTAAAAATGACTTCATATCGAATCAACCTGGTTTTTATATCCACATCCATATCTAAGTGCAGTAAAATGGAGGTTAGGTACCAATCGATAAATGTGTGGGCAAATAAACATTATTTAGAGTTCAGAAATCTCTCTCAGTATAACGGGGCACTTGAGCTTCAGAACTTAAACGTCATTTGAGTTTCGGGCTTTTCTCTACCTTGTATGCTAGGTTTCCTGTCCATATGGAGAATGAGTTAGCGTGTCCAGATTATATGTGATTATGAAACAACAACTTACAAAGTTTACATCTTTGTGGGATGCTGTGTGTAGTAATAATTAAATTCTCATCACACATTTTCAATCAATATATGCCTCAATTCATTGATTTCATTCAGTACCGCGAGGCGCGAACGATGCATATCCATGAACACGGTATTACTTCTTAAAAAGCTTTTCTTATTTATCGCTCAAGTGTGTTTCCAGGTAATAAAACAACCATCTCAAATACCCATAAGGGACAAAACTACAAAATAAGTTCATAGCATGTCTGTTTTTTTATAATCAGCTTAGTCACTATACTTTTTGGCCCCTCAAGAACAATCAGCTTAGTCATTATACTATATCTAATTCAAACTAAAATGCAAAGAAAAATGGCTCTAATGACTATGACTTCCCACCTAATCTTTATTCTTAAGAACATAGGGAAAGACGATGGAGTTGTAAATTCGTTCGGTTTGTTTCGCAGGAAAGATGCAGCTGGGATATCTCTCTTGATCCCTACTTAGTTAGCATTCTCAAATGTCCATTTATGGGTTGTACTACAGTATAGTACAATGCAGTATGCTAAGTGCTAACATGGAGAAGTGACAATATTCCACCTAAAATCATAAATTCTATGCATTTTGTTTACCTGATGCAGTACGAAAAATCATAAATTTTATGCATTTTTGTTTACCTAAAGCAGTATGAAATTTTTGGTTAGGAACTGTACCTCATATTTTGAGGGTTTAAATTTTCCTTTGTGGCTCTATATCGAATCGCCGACGCTCTTGTTCCAGCAGCCCCCACGCTCTTGTTCCAGCAGAACAAAATTTCCTTCCCTGTCGTATTCAGCCTACTGATTTTTGCCTACGCCCATTCTGTAGAATTTTTCCCTATACGACACCGTTCTCTTCTTGGCTTATTAGTCTTTGGTCATCATGTTTTGTTCAAGCGACAGAACAATTAGGAGGTATTCATAATTGTTGATTCGGATTCATCCTGTACAACAATAAACTAAATCAATCCAAATGTAAACATCAGCACAATTGATTGTTAACATGAAATTCATTATCTGGAATTCATTAACGACTATTATCAATCACACAATATTTGGATTTCAACAAAAAAATGAGTTATTTGAAATTTCACCCAATAAGTTTCATACAAAAGATCTGTAGAAATTGATAAACTTCAAAACAAATTAGGGATTCAACATCCACAAACAAATTAGGGTTTCAGCACCCAAATTCGAAATTGAAATTGAAATTGAAAAAATCGACAGTGCAACGAAAAATAATAAGGTTTTTTTATCCTTACAATAAACATCAGTTTAATGGTATACTCACAACCTATCTTTACCTTAGATGAATTTTTCCATCGAAAATTAGAATTTTTGGAGCCCTAATTTAAGTGCATGCATGAAATTGAAGAGAACGAAGGAGATTTGGTGCAGATATTCATTAGCAGGAAGCTGATAATCAAATCTCTCGAAGCAGCGATTCGAACTCCTTGGAAGAGATTGAAAGAGATATTCGATAATCGATGGGTTTTGTCTGATTTTGTCTGAGAAAGAAGATGAAAGAAACAATCATACCCCTGCTTTTATCAGAATCTACGAAAGAGTCAGTGGTCGATGAAAACACAGAGGGGTAGTTTAGTCTTATCATCGTTGACGAAATACGGAGGGGTAGTTTCGTCTTATCATCGTTGACGAAATTTCTTTTGAAATCTGACGACCGTGTTTTAAAGTAGGGGATCCAACGGTTACGAAGGGTAAGCTTTTGAGTTTTTGTTGCTTGCCTTAAAAGAGGGGAAGATATGCTAGGAGAGAGAAGTAGTACTACCAGAATACACCACGCTTTTGGTGGAAGTAGTAGCCAATCTTGACCCTAGTTAGCAATTGACCCTATTATTCGTAATTCGCGAATAACGTACCAATCGTCCGTATATATGAAAGTCCGACCCTGGTTCGGGTATTATATGAGGTTCTGCAAGAACAAACGCCTTTTTTAACCCAAACCCTCCCTTTTCCTTCTTAACTTCAATGTTTTTCTAAAAAGTACTCTTGTGGAGATTCGAACCATGGACTCCACGTCTACTAGGAGAGTACCAAACCACTCGTCCATGAGTTGGTTGGTGTTATAGTCAATATATTATAAATACATACTTTTAAACTATAAAATCATGCAACCCTCCCACCAATATGTCTTATTTAATTGTTTAGTGCAGGGGCGAATCTAGTGTGAAGCAAGGGTGTGCAGTTGCGACCCCTTGCTTCCTAGAAACTCCACTATGTTAGTTTTCCCACTGAATTTCAAATGAGAAACTCCACTATGTTAGTTAGATTTTCCATTAGATTCGAACACTAGACATACTGAGTAAGCTGAAATGATGGCTCCTAACCACCAGACTACATAAGTGGTTGTTAAAATTTATAAAAACTATTTTAAACTTATATCAAGGCCAAAACTTGGTAAACACATGATTTTGCTGAATGTTCTACACAATTCAAAGTTATTTATAGGCACATATACGATTCAACAATCAACCATCAATCTTCGATTCACGATTCAATATACGAATCGATTCTTAAAATTGAAAAATGATTCACGATTAAGGACCCTGGTTGCGAGCTTAAGAACCCAGCTTAACAAATTCGCTAGCCCAACTTAAAAAGTTTCCTTTCAATAACCCTTAAATCGTTTTGATATTAAAAAATTACCACACTTGTCTTCTATTTTTCATATCAAGAGAGGCAAAAACAAATTGGGATAACTTCTGTTTATTAAGAAAATAGATTGGGATGGATTCATTCTTTTTGTTGTGGTGTACTTCTTTTTCTTTTCGTTTTGCTACCCCTCTCTTGGAATCCTGGATTCGCCACTGGTTTAGTGTAGGCCGAATTTGTAATAACGAACTTACATTAGTAAATCGAATTATACACGTACGTATACCGTTCCGAACTTGTATCCGTATCCCGAATTGCTAACTGGGATCTTGATTCTTGACACCATAAGACTAAGCCCAAATTTGATACTCCCTCTGTCCC
>JAJJMA010345615.1:27549-40298 GCA_023529015.1 Papaver nudicaule
TTTTTTTTTTCTCATAAAAGGTCATATTTCTAAAGTTACCCATTTAGTTGATTATTGTGGTTAAATCTTAATATAAAAAATACGTATAATTTCATAGTCGTGTTTATACTCGTTGCGTAGGTGTTTTAAAATCATTTCCAACGATACCAAGTATACAAATATACGTGGTATAATTTGAGAGATATGTCATTTTTAAATTTTACTATTTTGTTATTTTTAAGGGTATAATTGGAAAATATAGTAAAATATAGCTCGCCCTCCTCCTTGCCTTAAAAATTGTGCAAAATTGAGATAGCTCAAGTAATATGGGACGGAGGGAGTATAAAATAAAACCCCGAATTTGATATAAAATAAGGGGCAGGTTCGGTTGACATGGAAAAAATGCCCAAGGTCTACCCAAGATTAAGAGCCATTAGATCTCGCAATCTTAATGGTCAGTAATTCATCTTAGAAATCAAAATTTCGGGCAAGCCCATCGACCCACCTTGACTCATCTCTCTCATCTTTACTCTTTCTTCCTCACAAACTCTCTGATTGAGGACAACACTATCTAATTAAACTTATAATTTCATATCTTATCGGTCTCGTTCTAAATCGTATTCTATTTTGGAGATTTGGGTTCATCCATATAGCACTTTTTTGAAAAACTGATAATCGTGATGGGCAAATTTGGGGCAAAAGGATGACAATAATCTTTAGAAGATCAAGATCGGAGCTGTTGATCAGCCACAATCAAGATTCAAGCAATATTTACATCTAGGATCCGATTATCCTAAACAAAATCTTACAATATGTTTTGCATTTATGTCGAAGAAGTCTATCATAGATTTCTCTTGCACGTTCATAATTACATCATTTCCATGACCGGTTGTTTCAATTGCATTTTTCTTTAAACTTTCATGTATTCAATCGCATACATTTCAATAGTTTTTTTTCCTGGCCGGTTGTTTCCACTTTCACCTGTGAAGAAATGTTAGTTGTTTGTTGAAAAATGATAATCAATTTGAGGAAGAAGATAAAGAACTAGGAAATTTATTTAATTTTTATTTAAGTGCAATTCGTTAATTTAAGAGATTGAGATCGGAAGAAATTTGAAGGTCTGACGGACATCAGCAAATTTTTATCTAATCACAGAGTTTTGGAGGAAGAAAGAGTAAAGGAGAGAGAAGCCGATAAGAGTTCGTCTATGATCTATGATTCTGCTGATATAGTATAAATGGGTCGACGGGTTTGCCCGAAAATTTGATTTTCAAGATGAATTATTGACCATTAAGATTGCGAGATCTAATGGCTCTTAATCTTGGGTAGACTTTGGGCATTTTTCTTATGTCAACCGAACCTGCCCCATAAAATAAAACCGAATGCTTCTGTTCTTGGGATTCATTTATTTTTCTCCTATAAAATAAGACCACGAACATTTATTTATTCTTTAAACTTGTTAGTGAACCTGTGATTCTGCCCTTGCAGCTTTTTTCCCCAAGCCAAGACCTCCCAGGGCTAGCCAGTAGCCACCTAACCTTCCTTGCTCCTATCAATATATCATCCCCTGAGAAAACCCACAGTTCCAACTATTCACCCTCTCCACTTCCACTCTCCAAAATCCCCTGCACTCTCACTTTCCTACCCATTCCTCTCAAACATCAGACCAGCAATCTCTTCTAATCTCTTCTAAACATGACTTCTGCAACAGATCTGTACAATAAACTAAAGGTAAAATCAATTCTCTCAGTTTCAGATCCAAAAACCCTTGATTTTTTATTTCTTTTCTTGATTAAAGTTTCAATTTTTATGTTGTAATTGAGTCCAATGTGATCTAACTAAACATGGGTCTTCTTTATTTTTCCTTCTTACACACAGTCGGCGGACCCATTCTTTGTTTTAGCTGGACCTAATGTCATTGAATCTGAAGAACACATTTTCAAGATGGCTAAACACATCAAGCATATTACTGACAAGTAAAATTTTTTATGTTCTTTCTTATTTGCTTTTTTCTTGTTAGAATTTGGTTGAATTGGGTGTGGTGAAAAATGGGTTTTGTCTAGATTCCTTTGTTTGTTCTTCAAAATGTTAGATATTTACTGATGACATTGGTGTGTTTCATCAGAGTTGGTGTGCCGCTGGTTTTTAAATCAAGCTTTGATAAAGCTAATCGGACATCATCGAAATCATTCCGCGGTCCAGGGTTAGAGGAAGGCTTGAAAGTAAGCATTGAACACTTCTTTGCCTGGTTTTTTGGTGGTTACTGAAGTTTCGTTTTACATAGCAATGCCATTTGTCCTTGCTTGTTTTGTTGGTTGTAGCGCTACCTAGAAGAAACTTGAATCTGCCTTTGTATAGTAGTTTGGAATGGCACTTAGTGTCTATGTTGGTTGTCTCAGAAATTGTAGCGCTAAAATAAGACATTGATATTAGAACGCTTGTGAATTAATTGACCCCTAGTTTGTGTATAGTGGTTGGCATTTGTTATGTTTATCCCGTACAATGAATGGTGTGACACTTAACCTCTATCATGGATGACGAAATTAAAGAATTTCAGAAACTGTAAGCCATACACAGGACATAAGCTTGCTTATCTTTGTGACTTTGAATCACTGCTTTATAGTCTCATACTTGTGCTTCTGCTCTATTTTTCTTTATACTCTGGGCTCAACTCGATGAACTATTTTTTGCAAACAGATCCTTGAAAAGGTGAAACTTGCGTATGACTTACCTATAGTTACCGACGTGCATGAGAGTGGTCAGGTAACATGACAATTTCCTCTTCATAACTTAAGTTTTTTGATTCATGCTTTAATGGATTAGCTTGGAATTCAAATCATTTGCCCGGTATTCCTTTAGATCTTATAATGAAGTCGATGTCATGCAGAGTGAAGCTGTAGGAAAAGTTGCTGATATTATCCAGATTCCTGCTTTCCTATGCCGTCAGGTTTGCATTTCTATCAATGTTTACCCCTCAATATTGTTTCAGTCACTTTGCATTGATAGGAAAATCTAATTCTGAATGAAAAATTTTGCTACCCATCTTGCAATTCATGTCTGCATTTTTTTGGTGACAGACAGACCTTTTAGTTGCAGCGGCAAAGACTGGGAAAATAATCAATATAAAAAAAGGACAAATGTGTGCTTCTTCTGTAAGTATCCCATGAAATTGCTTCAAAGATATTGGCAGGGACTCACCATTTTGAATTTCTGATTGCTAAGTTTATATGTAAGCTGTATGTGGACGATCCAGTTGGATTAGAATTTTATATAACATTTATCGGTTCTTTGGCAGGTTATGGTAAATTCTGCAGAGAAGGTTAGGCTGGCTGGTAACCAGAATGTGATGGTCTGTGAGCGAGGCACCATGTTCGGTTATAGTAAGTTAGTCACCATTTGTATTATTTGTGCAAACGTTGCATCATTATCTTTGTTTTGGTCGATCTCCTACGACCGTTAAACTTCTGTATCCAGACCTGAGAGTATAATTATGTTTCCTGACCGAGTATCGTACCATTCCTGAATTCCTGAATTTGTAATTGGTTTCCAGATGATTTAATTGTTGATCCCCGAAACTTGGAGTGGATGCGAGAAGCAAATTGTCCCGTCGTAAGTACAGTACTAGTTCTGCTTTTTCTTCTCTTTTCTATACTGTGTTTAATGGGTTTCAGAGGTGGTATATTCTTAGATTAATCAATCGGAGTGGTATATTCTAAGATTAATCAATTTTTTTGCATCCTTATTGATTATTCCGCGGTGTAGCATTGTTAATCAATTCTTTCACTGCAGGTAGCAGATATCACACATTCATTGCAACAGCCTGCCGGGAAAAAGGTCAGACCTGTTTAAGAATGCCTCTTTTTTTTTGAAGATTGTAATTTGTATCTTAATAATATCATCATATGTATCACATTACTACGCAATTTGTTGTTCAGTAACTGACATGATTGGATATTTTTTATTAGCTGGAAGGTGGAGGTGTTGCGAGTGGAGGTCTTCGCGAATTAATACCATGTATTGCGAGGACTTCAGTTGCTGTTGGGGTTGATGGTATCTTTATGGAGGTATATTCTTGAAACCATTATACTTTACGTTCTCAAATTTGGTTTATATTAACATCTCTATGTTTATTTCCCTTTGCTTTTTAATGTGGGGTCATTTAACAAGTGTGGCAGGAAAAAAATACATAATTTTCTTCGTTTCCTTCTTTAACAAGTGTCGCAGAAAAAAGATACTTGATTTACTCAGTGCTCCTATTGAGGGATTTTTTGTTCTGTCTTTATTTTTTTTACTACTACAGCTGATAAGATCTTCCTTTGACTGGTTAGGTACATGACGATCCACTTAGTGCACCAGTTGATGGTCCAACACAATGGGTGAGTTCATGTCCTTGCATTTGGTCAGCTTCTTTTATACATGAAAGCTAATTCTCAGTGCTTTGATTCTTGCACTAGTTAAGATATTTTTTACTTATGATGGTTACACTTTCTTCGATAGCCATTACGTAACTTGGAGGAGCTACTAGAGGAGCTCGTGGCGATTGCTGTAAGTCTTTCCCCATCTTTAAAATGATAACATAGTCCTTCAATGAGGCAAAAACTTGTTCTGATATAAGCACCCTTCTTTTCAGTTGTTACCATTCATCATTCAGGATTATAAATTGAGCATGGTTTTTTATTTGCTTGTTCTCTTTTGTCATTCAGAGGGTCAGCAAGGGAAAACAACAGTTCAACATAGATCTCACACCCTTCCGCGAAGACTAGTCTTGAACTTAAAGGTTAAGCAAGAAAAGTGATGTAGCCACCATTTTAGTGATTTCTCCAAATTTGTACGTCAACATCTTTTTTAAGTATCGGGAAAAGAAAGCATGTAGTTTCTGTCTATCCTAGTAATTTCATTCCCCATGTAAGCAATTCATTTTTTGTTAATATAAGTTAAGTTCTATCAACCTTCCCAGTTTTGGGTTTGTTTGTTGAAGACCTCGTAATGTTATTGTTTGGCCTCATTTGGCCTCCTATGTCAAGATTAGTTTTGGTTGTCACTGCTAATCGTTTTCGTCCCAGCCCTTCATTATGAATTTAGGTGTGGTGTGATCAGTGTGAAGCTTCGGTTAGGAAAAGTAAAACTGGCTGATGTAGGGGCCGGGTCAATTTGGCGAAAACTTGCATTGCTCTTCACTGATACTAGCACCTTTCTTTTCTTACCGTTCATGGTTCAGGGTTTTAAAATGAGCATGCTTTTTATCTGCTTGCTAATCTGTTATACTCCCTCCGTCCAAATTTACTCGAGGTATTTGGTTTTGATACACTCCCCTTACACTTGCTAAAATGAATATTTTTTCATAAAATCTTTAACAACACCTAAGCATTTTATCGTCAAGTAAACTTGGACGGAGTATCCCACCACTTCATTGTGAATTTAGGCGGTATGATCAGCATAGTGAGTGAATCGTTGGTTAGGAAAAGTAAAAGATGTAACTGGTCATTGTGGCCAAGGTTTTTGCCTAATGCAACTGATACATAGAAATGAAAGAAGGATTAAAGCATCAAATTACATGGCTTTGGTCTCTGCTAAACCGATTTCTATTCTAAATTCTAAGCAAATGCCAAATGTAAAAAAACATCTATCTATGCTAATTGCTAAAACATTCCATCAAGCAGTAGATTTTCTCCTATCTCCAAGTACATCTCCATGTCTGATTCTGAGAGCAATCCCGTCATATTTTTCCTCACAGAATCCTCTGCACTAATAAGCTGAACCCGTGCCTTCTTCAACTCATCCTCTACTGTTTCCATCTTTGATTTCGCAGAACGTAAAAGCTGGCCATGTTCCAGCAATTCAGTCTTGAATTTTTGCATCCCACCCAAACTTTTTTTCACGGTCTCAAATCGTTCTCGAAGCCAGCTGATGTTAAATTCAAGCTTTTCAGCCATTTTTATCTTCTCCTCCCAGTCTTCAATCCTTTCGGCAGATATCTCTATAAAACGACACTGATGCATATCCATGATGCACTCCATCACGTCCATGACTGCCAAAACTAGAGTAGGATACCATGAGACTGGTATAACTTTGGTCGTACCAATATGTCCATATTTCATCCATATTTTTTCATATGATGAAGCTTCTACATATAAAATATGGAAACCCCCAACTCTTACGCAGACACGGCCATCCTCAGGGATACCACCACATTCATCCTTGGAATCGTCCTCAGATTCGGAGCCGTCCTCTGAATCAGAGGTACCACCACATTCGTCCTCGGAATTGTCCTTAGAATCGGAGCCGTCTTCGTGGTCGTCCTCCTCCTCGTCCCGACTGAGAGTCCTAAAATAATTGTAGTGTTCGACGTTAATTTCCTCAAAGGGTTGTCCAGCACAGGGATACTCTCGTGATTCACTACTCTTGCTATCTACAGGTTCGGACTCCACCTTAGAACCACCGTCAAGAGGTGGTTCTTTCCCATCGTGGTCATCCCCTTGCTTCATGCTACAAGAAACACGAAATTCGACAGTACAAGTATCGTTCACCAAGCATCCTTTATCTGTATTGCAGAGTTCAGAAAGATGCAAGAGTTGAGTAGTAGTACATTCTGCATATATAGGGCAAAATTATGTCAATTCAGTCAGTAACCTCACATATGCAACCCTGTATATAATCAGGGATAAATTAATACTCGCATTAAAATAATAAACTCTTTGGTCCCGAGCCAACATACTAAATTAATAATTCAGATCGATTAAATTAATAATACTCTAAAATATATAAAATTAATTTTAGATCGATTCAATTGTGTCTTTGTTCTTCTTAAAGTGATGTCACACTGAACTTTGTATTGACTTTTATTAAAATTGAACTTGTTTTTTTCTTGAAATTAATGTCACATTAATTTCATCTTTAACTTCTATTAACATTAAGAGAGTTTTTGAGGTTATAGATTCTTGATGCAATAGAAAATATATAAATTAATAATTATTAATTATAAATTATTTAATATTATAATAATATAATAAATTTTGCCGGTCCCGACGGTATTAGTTTATAGGGGTTATACTGTAAAGGCACGTATAGAACAGGTTTACACACGCACCTTTCGAGATCTCGGTTTGATTATTAACCACGAGCCTGAACTCTTGATCAGCGGAGGGCCTCCCCTCTACAAGCTTAAGCACCACAAAGTAATTATCGTACACATCATTCTCGGGAGATAACATTACCTTCCTATAACAAAACAAAGAGATATGCACTATCTGAGATCGAAAATTGCAAAAGAACACGGAAAGAAACTGGAAAACATGTATATATACGTACCATGTACAACCGCCGACTGTAAAAACGTCAGAGTAATATCCATTAGGGTTCAACTTGGAGAAGTTTTCAATCTTCCATGTGAATTTAGAGGAAGAATCAAGTTCCTCTAGCTGAGATGATACCTGCTTCTCATTGATGGTTTTCTGGTGGAATATGGTTTTGAGCAGCCTCCCTAAGCTGGTACACAGATCCATTTTCACACCCAGCGTGGTTTAGGGTTTTCAGGTTTTATAAAAATTTTGAAGGGTTACACAGAGATTTATTCTGCATAATAAAAGCTTATTACGCAAGCAAACCCTAAAGTTAGATATATACAAGACCATTTCAGGCAATAAACATGGTTTCACACGTACAACTATGGTCCAGAATGTGTCTCGTGGCCCGATATTTAACTCGTGCAGTCGTGCTTATAACTTTGCTCATGACCGGACCAAAGTTTATTTCGTTGCCCATTGACCAAATATATCTCCTTTTGTGACCGAAAATTTGTATGCCTGCCTCTGTATCAATGAAGGTTATATTAAAGGTTGACCGAAGTCCACAACCTAAAAGCTCAGGTAGCTAGGGAAAAACTAAAGAAAAATCCCTCCACCCCGATGTAGAAGAGTTTCAAATTCAGATCGCTGGTATCACCACCAAGCGACTTTACCACTGTACTACAATGACATCTGCCTTTTTAAAGGTGGTAATCATCGTTTGTTTCTAACTTCCGTTTGATGAGGTTGGAGTGGTTTATCATATGAATTTAATCAACATGGATTTTCTTTACTTGGGTAGCCACATCCAATCTATACTTGGGGGTGCAAGTAAAATGACTATCACAATAATTTCAAGGATTGTAATGGAAGTCATGAGGTAGAAGTTGTGTGAGTTAGGATTGCAGAAGAAATCATAGTTGATCGTCGAGAAAAATGAACAAACAATCATGAGAGAAATGCCAGCATAATCAAGACACCAAAAGAATAAATTGAGACGGCTGGAGTGGCAAGCAAAGAGATGTGAGACGGAGACGTGGGAAAAGAACCTCCGCCACCAAGAAATACCAAGGCATTAGTTTTAGGGTGGAAGTAGGTTGTGCTTTATACTAATGGTGCGTTTGGATGCAGGATTTTAGAGAAGGGATTCATGGGACCAAGGGATTTGGTAGAATTATAAAGGGTTCATTAATTAAATACCCCTCAAAATCAACCCCTTCACAAATATCCTTATACAACTTCACAAATACCCCTTCCTTCTAGAAACCTTATCCTTTTAAATTATGATTACTTAAATACCCTTTCTATATGATTCTTCTTTACTAATTACACTCATCTCTCTATCGTACCACCAACACTACCACCAATATATCCACTACCACCACAACCACCACCACCGCCACATGCCACCATCACAACCACCGCCATCACCACCACCACCACCATATTCCACATTCCACCACCGCCACCACCACAATAATCCACCACCACCACCACCTCCACCTCCACATCCCACAACCATATTCCACTACTGCCACATTCAACCACCAATCACCGCCACATCCCACCACCGCCACATTCCACCACCGCCACCAAATTCCATCAACACCACCACCGCCACATTCCATTTTGCCACCGCCACCACCACATTTCACCACCGCCACCAACACATTACACTTCTTCACCACCACATTACACCATGCACCACCACCACCACCACCACCACCGTCACCCCACCACAATCCACCACCCCCTCCACCATACCAACCACCGTCACATTCTGCCACCACCACATTCCACCACCGCCACCACCACAATAATGGAACCAACTAGCCGAGTTGGCACTAACAAGAGAGGCAACGAGCACAAGTAGTATATATCAGAAAACTAAGCCAACTAATAAAGTTGGCATAACTAAATGAAGATCCAACTAGGCAAGTTGGCACTAACCATGAAGACAGCTAGGCAAGATGGCACCAAAATAAGAAGCCAACTAGCCAAGATGGCACTGGAATGTGAAGCCAACTAGGCAAGTTGGCACTAACCATGAAGCCAGCTACGCAGCTAGGCAAATGTGAAGCCAAGTAGTCAAGATGGCACCAAAATGTGAAGCCAAGTAGTCAAGATGGCACTAAAATGTGAAGCCAAGTAGTCAAGATGGCACCAAAATGTGAAGCCAACGCCAAGATGGCACTTAAATGTGATGCCAACTACCCAAGATGGCACCAAAACGTGAAGCCATCTAGCCAAGATGGCATCAAATGTAGAGCCAACTTACCTATTTGGTACTGAAATTGTCATTTCAAATGAACCTAGCGTGAGTCGAACACGCATCTTCCGACATGGAGTCAGTTGTGCTACCGTTGCACCACAGATTCAATATGAAGAGAAAAAGAGGAAAGGTACAAAACATGAAGCAAGAATAAAGTTTAACAAGACAGGAGTACTAAGTTCCAATTGGACAAGACAATACCTTGTGATAGCTTTGTTTTGCTTCAAGGGAGTTCCCAATAACGCCTTCGTAACTGTAAAACAAGAGCAAATCAGGACAGTTAGGCCACATTATCCTTCCACTCTCTTGTAATTGTGCATAACAGTTCATTTGAAATAAACAGCAGCACACCATATAATCGACACTTATGTATACACATATTAACACATAGAGAATTGGTAACAAGGATTCCAGACAAAAATGCGAAATAAGTATCATTTCACAACAGCATGTCTAATTCTATGTTATTTGCAGAATCTCATGATTAAATTTGCACTTCCATCTTAATTCACACTTGTTTAGTAAAAGCAGTAGGATTTTTCAACGCTATAATGGTGGCTTGAAATGTAAAATGTTAGCTACTATGAGCTGGAGACAAACAAGATGTAAGAACTAGGTTTGAAATTTCTAATAAATAAAAACAAGAAGAAGAAGATATCATCCAGTAACGAATCGATCAAGGTAATTCATGGCTAAAAACATATTCAAATTTGACCGAAGAAAATCAAAACAAGAAAACTTAAACCAAACCAGAATTTAGTGTTTGTGACTACCTGAAATGCATAGGAATTGATCGTCGACGACCAAAAATATCGAGACCTCTAGTTTTGAAACTCAAAATGTAAGGGAAGGCATGTGGCAAGATTTATATGAGAAAAGTGATGGAATTATATTAGATTGATGTTCCACCCGAAAATCGAGGCTACTACAGAAATATCCAGCACCTAATCAGTGAAATGACTGCTAAACAGAACATAGAACAAACAAGTAAGCTACATAGGTATTGATAGTGACCTTGAGCTAACTTGTACCCCATCTATACCAGCAACGATGCATTTTATCACTTTATAGATTAATTAACAACTGACATGGTTTTGAATTTCAATCATTTATGAGAAATTTACACACACATCATATATACATACGATCCAAGCATGAATCCCTAAAAAATGAAAAAAAAGAGGAAACCCTAAGTTTTAACTGATATCATTAAAATCAATCTATATCAGGCATGCTTTAAAAATCAATCGGTTAATACAGTGAAATTACATACCCGTGTGTCAGAAAATCAGACTACCACAGTCGCCGCCACTACCAGCACCATCATCACCATCAACACATACCAGTATCATATGAACCACCCGCACCACCACTACCATAATCACCCGATTCCTTTTTTTTTGTTTCATCTCCACCTCCACAAAACACCACCGACATTACCACCACAGTCATCATCAGGTTCATATATACCATTAACACCACTGCCGCCACCACCATCTCTAAATCTGAAAGTTGAATTGAAAAGAATTTAACGAAGAATCGAAATAGTTTCAGAGACAGTGAATCGAAATGATATCAGATCTGCAAATAATTATTGAAACAGTAGTGATGGTAGTGGTTACGATGGTCGTGGTGGTAATAGTTATGGTGATGGTGGTGGTTGTGACGATGGCGGTGGTTGTGGTAGGCGGCAGCGAAAAGAGGAAGACAGAAAGAAGAGAATGAGAGTGAGTTCCAGATCTGAGATCGAAAACATAATAGAACTTATTAAGACAAAAAAGGGCATTTATGGATTTTTAAAAAAATAAATTGTTTCTTGAAATTAGAGGTCTTCAAATTTATCCCTCGAAGGATAATTGTAAAGGTCAACGAAAATGAGGGACTTTTTTTGAATTTCCTCAATTATAAATCCCTTGGCCCGTTTGTTTGCCAAAATCCCTTGTATTCATGTTTCCCGTGGGAAACACTTTCCCAGCAAATCCTCCAAATCGAGTAACACCTCCCCCCCTGTTATTTGCTTGGAAACTTTCCAAGGGATTTGTGGCCCCACCAAAGTTAAACCTAAAATCCCATATAAAATCATCGGTTTAGTTATCTTTCCCCTCCACATTTCCGCCTCCTCCCGTCATCATCCCGCCATATTTATCATTTCTTGTTGAAGCTGTTGTTTCTTCTCCTTGATGCATAAAAGTGATTTAAAGAGATAGATAGATATGTGTTTTTTGTTTTTGCTTATGCTTGCACGGTTGCACACTAAGCACATAGCTATCTATTTTTAGTATCAAAGATTTTAAATCCACCAACTAAGTTGAGGACGAGATAGTTAATATGGAATTTCAAAACAGAGCATTTGTGTAAATCCTAGGTTTGCCAAACAGTATATGGAATTTCAAACAAAGGATTTGACAGTTTCCAGGGATTTTTTCTTGAGTTACCAAACGCGCCAGGTATTTACATAAATCCCGGATTTTATAATCCCTTGGAATTATAAATCCCCTAGAAACGTAAATTCTCAATCCAAACGCGCCATAAGACTTTTGTACTAGTAGTTCTTATTTTGTTTCCTGCTTTTGCTGTGTGTTTTGGCTTCTTGCCACCTCTTGTTGTGTACTGCTCAGTGTTTCGCGTACAAAGAGAAAATTGGTCAATGTCACTGTAGTACAGTGGTAAAGTTGCTGGGTGATGATATCAGTGACCTAAGTTCGAAATTCGTTAGCACCAAATTCTTTGCCGATCAAGAAAAAAAAAGTAAATTGCAGCTGGGTTTGACAAAGGTCAGGCTGGTCAGCTGACGAGCTGGGGATCCACCTTTTGACTAAATGCTGCAAGAAGCTTTATAGTCCAGCTGATCTAAAAGAAGCGGAAACTAAAACTCAAATTAATGCCGGTTTCATTCATTTGCTTTTTCTAAATGCTGCGACAAAATTAATTTGCTACCACATACCCCATTAATTTGCTGCAACGATCAAAAGATTTAAGACGCTATACATCACGTTAACATACGCAGAGAAAGATTGGAAGGAAGCTCCTCGATAACCACATTATAAAACCTCTGGATGTCCAGCAGAATCCTCTTGTCGTCCTTGGTAACAAAATTGATAGCAACTCCCTTTCTTCCAAATCGAAAACAACGTCCAATACGATAAAGGTAGTCCTCAGGCCGTGTTGGGAGATCGTAGTTAATAACAAGAGAGACTTGCTTGACATCAGTACCA
>JAJJMA010345633.1:0-15312 GCA_023529015.1 Papaver nudicaule
ACTAAATTAGTCATACTATTCTATGCAATGTAGTACTAAAATTGTCATACTTTTATAGCAGTATAGAACTAAATTATTCATACCAACCAGGCATGTGCCTGACAGAAAAAGTCTGACAAGTAGTTTATGTATATATTTGATATTGCAGCAACCTTCACAGAAAATAACAAGAATCAGACATTTGCTAACATAAGGCCAAGTAAAAAAATACTCTGCTTGGATTATAGAAATGCAGAATAAAGGAAATAAGATTCTTTGAATAAAGGAAATAACAAGAATCAGACGTTTACAAGATCAGATGTTATTCTCGCGAAAGAGTAACAGAGTTGTTACCACGGCGCCTGAAACCACGATATAGAAGTTTGTGGGTGTTTCATTCTGCAAAATAACATCTTCTTTTGGAGGGAAATACCTTGGTTTCATCTCTGAGACCTGTAAAATGATGAGTGATGATAAGGTAAATAGAATTACTTAAAAAGCATGACTGGGTTGAATCTTCCTTATTAACTCTAACTCTAAAATGCCAGGTGTCACAAACCCACAGCTCTACCAAAGAGACATACCCAAATTTTCTTCATACAACTTCTTCTTCGTCATCATGTTCTTCATCATCCGCATTACCAAGACCAAAAATCCACAAAAACAATGGAAATGAGAAATAAAATGCTCTTTAGACCCAATGACCGAAAATAGCTTCCCTTGTGCTCTACCCACATAATTAAGCGTTATATGTGTTGTTGAATTAGTAGTCATCTTCTCGAGTGGCACATTGATTAAAATGCTTGCATGACTGTAATACCGTATTGATTGAACATTAAACAAAAATGATAATAAGAAGCATAGTAAGATTGAAAAGTATTTTATTGAGAACTCTAATGGACTCTTATCATCACCAAAAATAAAACCTGAAGACTGGTTGCTGCTATGAGTCATTAGTGCTGCTATAAATGAACTTAACATAATAGTTGTTGATGCTAATAGTATTGATGCCATTATATTATTTTTCAATGTTTGTACTGCAAGAACCCCATTAACTATTCGAATTTTTGTATGATGATGGTAGTTCTGCCTCCCAATAACTATTCGACTTTTTGTAACCCATCTCTATGAAAATGATTAACAAACTATTACCAAACAAATGGAAAAGAAACAACCACAAGGTTACAATTTTCTAAATGTAGCCTAAACAAGAAACAAGAGTATTCATCATCCAAAGCTTATTTCTTGTGTTCAAAGACAACCAAGTACATATTTGTTAGAACACTGACCGACCAATTGGTCTTGCGTTCATGATAGAAATGTTCATACCTTGCATAAAAGAAATTTGCTCCGGTAGCCATGTATCTAGGGTTGCAGACCTGACCTGTAGTAAGAAAATAGACAGCCTAATATAAATCAGAGACTATAGAATTTAATCTATTTGCCCATTAATTAACTAGGGTATTTGTATGGTATTAACTATCTAGAGTAATGATAAATTTAACCAATGGTTCATGTAGATAGTTCAATTTTTGGCGCAGTCCAGAACACACAAATTTTTGGAAAATTGAGTTTACCATAGAAAGCTAATATCTACAGTGCACATTCGACTAATGCATGATAATATTTGTCCAACCAATCAACAACTCTATTTTTAGGACATTATATTATGTTGATTTTTAGTTTGCATTTTGATTTAGTGTGCCCAAATGTGAAACAAGTTAAGTGATCAATGGTTTACCTGAACTGATCAGTGTGAGTGAGAGCTCGACCACGGACGCCGTAAAAATTTCCCTTATGTCTTGGTTACATATGTCATGTTCGTCCTTTGAAATGGATAGATGACGTTTATTATAAGCTGCAACAAACACTTGGACAACTCCAACTACTGGACTCCCCTTGAGAAGTAGTTGCTTGTATGATCAAAAACAGCACAACCAATATGATCTGCTTCACTCTCGCGGCTTTGGCTGCACAGGGGATCCAATTGATTACACGAAGATCAAGAATTTTAACATCCAAGAACAAACAAAAATAAAAAGTTTAACAAAACATGAGTCCTAACAACATCTCTTTGACTCTTCTGCCCTAACCAATCAACCAAAAAGGTTATAATGTTCATATCTCTATATTAGAATCGAACATTGAGTACTGATATCTACAACAAGAATTATAATTGACGAAGCAAGTAGAGATTACCTGTTCAGGTTAGCCCCATCTTCAAAATAGTATTCAGGTCTTCTACCTTTGGAAGGATCAAACCCGAGTATAATTTTGGGCACAACACTCTGGTAAGAATCACAAGAACATCAACTCCTTGAATTGCAGCTACAACACTCTCAGTTCCCTGGTATCCGCAAGAAAAACATCCTCTAATTTTCTGTTTGTAGGTACAAACCCGTTTGTTCTCTCTTTTGCTTTTCGTAAACATTTTGCCCTGCAAAAACCATCCATTAGATAACCAAATAGAAGAGAACAATGCATACCCATTTGCTAATAATTTCTAATAATTCAAACAATCCCATTATTCTGCACACAATTTCCAAGTTCACAATTCAAAAAAAAAAATTTGATTCCAAACATGAAAAGATAATGAACACAATTTCCTAGTTCACAATTCAATTGTGTGTAAAAGAGATATTTGCAGTGTACATACCAGTTCTACCACCAATTCAATTGTAACAATCACAACACTCGTCATTGCCTTTACTGAGAACTTTTAATAATCGTCGACGATGAAGATTTGATTTTGCTTTCTTGATTCTCAGTAGGTACTAATGAACGAGATCCAAGAAACTGACACTCCCAATCTTTGATGTTGTTGTTCTTATGACTCCACCTCCTCCCGTCTCTCTCTCTCTGCAATCTCTATTTCAGCCAGCCAGATGTGGAGGTAATAAAGAGTACCCATTTACTAAAATCGGGTTACAACAAACCGGATTACATAAAACCCATTCACCAAAACCTGACCCGACCCAAACTCAACTAACTAACTTGGGTGGTTAACTCTAATCGCCGAGTCGACTGGACGATTCACCTAGAAAACTCGGCACTAACATGGAGTGACCTTTTGAAAAGAGTTAACTAGATAACGAAGATAGTTTGTAACAGTAGACACTGTTGCCATTTTCTCATAAAAAATCATGTCAGCCAACATTAATGGTTGTTTTATGGTGTTGATGAGTGGTGGTGGTGTGGTGGTAGTGGAAGCAGTAGTGTTAGTGGTGGTGATTGATAGTGAAAGATGTGGCACATATAACATTATATTAGGAAAGATGTTATTACACAATTTTAGGGATGAAAACTAATATTCACAATTGTTTGGTTATCTTTAATATTATTAAATAAATAAATAATAATTAAAAAAATGGAACAATTTCCGATTTATGTATTAACAACATATGGACATTATGGATCAAAATTGGCATCGGCGAACACTTGTTTCCAAAACAGTAACATCATTTTTTCCCTCATTTACTTTGATTAAATTATTAATTGCATATTAGTTTGTGAGTAAGGAGACTGCACAACCAGGTAACGGCGCAAGTTTTGCTCTAATATAACATACTCCCTCCGTCCCTCTAAAATAGGCGGAGAAATGAAAATCTCGTGGAATAAGAAATTTTATTGTTTTCATACATTTTCATGTTCTTTACTGTTTTTGCCCTTTGTCCTATTATAAATACAATTTCCCATACACTATAAATATGGGTATATATGTCAAAAAATATCTTGGAAATAGATCTCCGCCTATTCAATGGGACAAGAAAATTTTAATTCTCCGCCTATTTTAGAGGGACAGAGGGAGTATACAATAAAGTACAATGAGTAAATGATAAGTAGATATTAGAATATTCATTTTGGGTTTGCGGTCTTGCTGAAAAGAAATCTAACGCACCGGCAAACATTATATTAATATAAGTCGTGGAGTTCTGATTTTTTATACTTAGTTTTGTTTGTAGCTGCCTGAAATTTACTAGGCTCAACTACCCCGAGCTATTGTAACTCACATGCTAAAATTGTATAAAACTATCTTGGAAAATACAAAAGGAATCTCTTATATGTAACCTTTTGATCTCTACTCAGTACTCAGTGAAGTCTGGATCGGCCACCCCACACTCTATAAATAAAGGCATAAAACCTTTAATGTTACAAGGTCGGACCATTCGAATTACACTGAACGAAACCGACTAACGTAGGTGTATGACTGAGTGTCCTGTGATACACAGGCTTAAGGATACATCTGAAATATGGTGTTCACGTTCTGCAGTATTTTATGAACCATAAAAAAATCGATGGACACTAGTTCTTCAGGATTGTTTGGATCTCCTGAGGTTGACGTGTCTTTGTTGTGGCTGTGTGAGTGTGATGTTCAACGGGTTGCCTAAGTCATATTGTTGGTTTATGCTTGTGTTGTGTAGTTCTTCAATTCTTCTGCTTATGTGTATGATGTGTCAGAGATGTTTTGTTGGTGTTGGGATTGAGATTATTGTCAATGTCGGGTGGTGGAGAGTTGCGTCATTTCGAGAGCCAGGGGAAAAGTTGGATTTGCAGTATTTTCTGATATTTATAAATTTTTATGTCATGAAGCAATTATTCTTCATCGTCTTTCCCAACATTTTTTTTCTTCTTTTGTCCAAGAAATGTGGTTTATGTTTTCTTTTTTAAAATGGATAGGAGTAATGTAGCTGATACTTCTGTAGGGCATAATTCCGTCGAGCCACATGTCATCATCCACATGTCATCATCTGAGAAGAGAAGCAAGATAACACAACATGAATGCGAAGTACGGAAGAGAGTCAAAATCAAATGATCCAATGACACATCAAAGTAAATACTCCGCTCGAGACCGAATTTCCCCTCGAAGTATAGATCGAGATCGAAGATGATACCCATCGAAGAAGTAAATCGCGCTACGCTCACCACGAGGAAGAAGAATAGAGTCGAAGTTACTTAACGTCGAGAAGATGAGACGCATCGAGACCACCATTACTTAATATCGGGTACTTTAGTAATTGTCTATATAAATTTCCTCTATATACAGAAAAATACATTATGGTTAGAAGGATCTTCTCTTTTACTTTATCTCTCTTCCTCCGTCTCCTCTACTCATCTCCTTCTCCACACTCAACTAAAACTAGAGTTTTCTCTAAGGCTATTTAACGGATGATACCCATTAAATGACCAACTGCCGGTTTTGGTACCCAATAATTCAAATATTAAGCGATGGTACCTGGATGAGACGTCGACCGTTAAGACCAAGTTTAACCTCACGGTTTTCCATTTTTTAATTTTTTAATTCATTTATAATAAAAAAT
Organism: Papaver nudicaule; assembly: GCA_023529015.1. Classification (NCBI taxonomy): domain Eukaryota; kingdom Viridiplantae; phylum Streptophyta; class Magnoliopsida; order Ranunculales; family Papaveraceae; genus Papaver; species Papaver nudicaule. The sequence continues at coordinate 5,298 of JAJJMA010345633.1, forward strand.
AAATCAATCTAAATTTAAACAGAATATATGCCTTTTTAATTTATTATTTTTGAAAGTCCTTTTCAATTTCTTGATCATTCAAAACTTAGATCTAATTCCTTCAAAAAAAAAAAAAAAAAAACTTAGATCTAACATTAACGAGCAAGATTCCAGACAGAAAACAAAGTCAAAATTTAAGAGTTGTAACATTGCCACAACCAGCAAGATGAAGCAAAGCGTACTGCGACATACAACCATGAGTCCATGACCAGGAGAAAGAAAAAATCACAGTTTCATCTATTCTATTATATAAAGCCAACTACCCCTAATGAAGCTGTAAAAAATTATTCCGATTGTGCCCCTGTTTGTTCACACTAAGTGGTTTTGCTAGAAAATAATTTAAGGGTGAGTTTGTAATTTGACTTTTGAGAAATAATGTGGAGAACCAAGTTTTTGTGGGTCCTTAAACAGCACGTGCGTAGCACGTGTGTGACTACTTGTATACTCCCTCCGTCCCACATAAATTGAGCTAGTTCTAATTTGATTTTGTCCCACATAAATTGAGCTAGTTCTATTATATAGACCATGTTTCTAATCTTACCCTTTAAATTGATTATTGTTATGAAATCTTAGTACGATAAATATTTATAATTTCATAGTCATGTTTGTACTCGTTGCGTAGGTGTTTCAAAATGTTTTTCAATGATATAAAGTTTACAAAGATACGTGTCATAATTTGAGAGATATGTCGTTTCTAAATTTTACTATCATGTTATTTATAAGGGTATAATTGAAAAAAATAGTAAAAAGTTAATCTCTCTCTTCTTTGCCTTAATAATTGTGCAAATCCCAACTAGCTCAATTTATGTGGGACGGAGGGAGTATAAAAGAAGAAGATACAAACCCGTGTTACTGTATCAATAGTAGAACTACAAGGAACTCTCTTTTTCCTCTCTCTCTGTGTCTCACAATCCTTATAATTCTGCTGCCATTATCTTACAGTTGCAAAAGCTTATTTTTTGTTTCGGTTTAAATGATTTCATCTGCAACTCCTGATTAAGGCGAATGATGAACAACACGAATCAAATGGGTAATTTGCATCTTACACTTTTTCAGTAATGTTAACACCTTGGAGATCTGTTACCTGTAAAGAAAATAAAAATAATGTTGGATCTGTCGTTCCAAAGTCTCAACAGCTGCAACACGACATGAAAAGCCGAAAGAATTTTGATGGATTTTTTTCCTTCTCCCATCTTCTTGTTTTGATTTTGGATAAGAATTAGTAAAACATGAATTGAAATTTTAAAAAAATTAAAAACTGTCTAGTCAACCGTGATCTTAACAGTCAACGTCTAATCCATATACCATTCCTTAATTTTCGAAATATTGGGTACCAAAGTCGTCAGTTGATCATTTACTGGGTACCATCCGTTAAATAGCCCTTTTCTCTAATGGAGTCTGTGTAACAAAAGATCAAAACATCAATAAATATGTGATGTAGGAAGCATTAACCGCTCTGAACACATTAAAAACATCGTGTATCTTTTACATTATATGCATCGCTATTTATAATTATTATGGATATGGATATATATCCTGCTACATTATGTTGAGATTATTAGTCCCACATTGTATGGGCACTCTAAGATCCTGCAGTTAATAATCCTATGGGCCACTCCACTCATTGCCAATTGGTTTTGAGTTGGATGCCCGCATTCTAATATGGTATCAGAGCAGGCTATTTGTGACGAGTCCAAAATAACCGCACCTTTACTCCGCGTCACCCGATTATATGTCCACGTGTTAGACCCAACGAGTCTACACGTGAGGGGGCGTGTTGAGATTATTAGTCCCACATTGTATGGGCACTCTAAGATCCTGCAGTTAATAATCCTATGGGCCACTCCACTCATTGCCAATTGGTTTTGAGTTGGATGCCCGCATTCTAATACATTAATCAATGGCTGTGAGGTATAAGATCTCTATGCACATTTTATACCTCAACAGTTTGGCACTAGAAACTCGGTTTGAATAAAATGATTTCGGTCTGCTTGTGCCTTGGAGGTCCAAAAGTGAAGAACCACTCATTTCAGCGACAAATCCAGTAGTTTCAGTGGCACACCCGGCGAGTTCTACGGAAAATCCGGCGAGTTCAGGAGCAGATCTGGTTGTTTTCAGCGTCTAGGGGCATTTCCATCAAAAAATGATCAACAAGTTTCAGACAACAAGCATAGATCGAGACAGAGAAAAGAAGTAAAGCTGCTATGACAAACTCATGACAAAAACCGAGAAGAAAAGCGTCAATGATCATGAAATCAACAGATCTCCCGTCCCCCAGTCAGCCGCAAAATACCAATCTTCTTCCTATCTCTTTTACCTGGTTATTATTATCCAGACCTGCGAGTTTCTGAGGAGAATTTCCGTGAAACAATTTCATAAAACTAGGGCTTCTTCTTGGCCTAAATTTTTTGATTTTTCTTTCAAAATATTGAGTAAAAACGATTGTCAACTATAGACCATGCTTTACAAATACTCAACAATGATAACATGGTGCTGGTATTGAAATTTAGATTCATTACAGAGAAGATGAAAATGAAAAATGAGAACACAGCTCAAGTTCTACAGACAACAGATAAGATATTTAATACAACTGAAAACAGATAAAAACGGTGGACGGTGGAAAGGATTAAGCGTGTGAGACACACAAGTGCACTGGATCAGTCACGTGGCAGAAAACGTGACAAAGCTGATTAAGTCTTATCCTTCACCACTTCATTCTTCTTATCCTGCACCACAGTACTGGCTATGTCATTATGCCCCCTCAGACTCAAGGGTGGTGAAAGCACCTTGAGTTTGGACCTGATATCAATGAATCTTGGACCATGAAGACCTTTAGTAAATATATCTGCCAGCCGATCTAAAGTATTGACATAGAAAACATCTAATGCCTTTGATTGTACCAATTCCCTTATAAAGTGGTAGTCCAAATGAACATGCTTCATTTTTGAGTGCATAACTGGATTAGATGCCAAGGAAATGGAGCTAATATTATCACAACCAAGTTTAGGAATACCAGGAATGATAACATGAAGATCCGTAAGAAGATAACAAATCCACACCATTTCTGCTGCACTATGAGCAAGTGTCCTGTATTCAGCTTCTGTGCTGGATCTGGCAACAGTGGTTTGCTTCTTGGAGGACCAGGATATAGGATTTAACCCCAAAAACACACAGTAACCACCAGTAGACCTTCTATCATCCACATTACCAGCCCAATCAGCATCTGAAAATCCTAATAAAAAGGAATCACCCTTTGTGAAATGAAGACCAAATCCCAGAGTTCCCTTTATGTACCTTAAAATCCTTTTAGCAGCTGTGAGATGAGTTGTTCTAGGATTCTGCATGTGCTGGCAAACAAGATTAACATCAAAGGAAATTTCAGGCCTTGTCCATGTCAGGTAGTGCAGAGCTCCCACTAAAGACCTGTACTCTGTAGCATTATCCAGTAAATCCCCATCAAATTTGCTGAGTTTTTCAAAAGGAGAGATTGGAGTCTGACAAGGTTTAACTCCCTCCATATTAAACTTGTGAAGCAGATCAACAGCATATTTAGTCTGAGATAGCATTAAAGAGTTGGAATCTCTATGAACTTCAAGACCAAGGATATAATGTAGAGATCCTAAATCCTTTATGGGAAAAATTGTCTGAAGTTGATGAATTATAGAATTGAGAAATGCAGGCGAATCACCAGTGAGTAAAATATCATCCACATACACCAAAGCTATGGTGGTTTGCTGTTGTTCATGATGCACAAATAAAGAGGAGTCTGCCACAGAGTTAACAAAGCCAAGAGAAGAGAAAGCAGAGCTAAGCTTTTCATACCATGCCCGTGGAGACTGCTTGAGACCATAGATTGATTTGTGTAGAAGACAAACATGATCTGGTTTGGATTCATCTACATAACCTGGGGGTTGTGTCATATATACTTCCTCCTTTAAATCTCCATGCAAAAATGCATTGCTGACATCAAGTTGATGGATAAACCAGTTGTGCTGAACTGCAAGGGCCAAAACTGTTCTGATTGTTGTTGGTTTTGCTACAGGACTAAAAGTTTCTTCAAAGTCTTCACCAAACCCTTGATGATATCCTTTTGCTACCAATCTTGCTTTATGAACATCAACATTGCCATCTGGTTTTTGCTTTTCCCTGAAGACCCATTTGTAGCCAACCAAATTTTGACCATCATATGGGATTAAACTCCATGTGCCAGCCCTTTGAAGAGCATTGTATTCTCTGTCTGAAGCTGCTCTCCACACTGGAATTTTGAGAGCAGCAGTGATGCAAGTAGGAACTGCACTAGGAGAGTTAGTAGTACCAGCAATATACACCTCAGGATCAAAAGTTTTCCCATAAGTACAAGTACCAAGCAAAGCAATAAATTGTGCAGCTAAAGGATGTTTGGTAGCAAAATAGGATTTTGGTATGTAGATTCCATTCTTGCCTCTAGTAAGCATGCCATGATCATTCTTAGTAATAGTTGCTGAAGGTACTGAAGGTATAGCAGGGGATATAACATTTGTAGTGAGTTGGAAAAATGATGAGACAGGAAATAAATCAGTAGCAGCAGAGGAATGTCAGAGTCAGAAGAGGTAGCAGCAACAGGATTAACAAGTTGAGTGTAAGGAAATGATGACTCATTGAAAGAAACATGTCTAGATATATAAATTCTGGCATCAACAGGATCATAACATCTATAACCTTTATGAGATAAGCTATAGCCAAGAAAGATGCAGTGCTTGCTTCTTGGCTCAAGTTTATTAGTAGTGTAAGGCTTTAGCCAAGGAAACAAGCACAACCAAAGACTTTAAGAAATGAATAATCAGGTAATTTATGATGTAGCTTCTCAAAAGGTGTCATAAAATTGATCTATCAAGAAGTCTATTTATGAGATAATTGGCTGTGTTTAGTGCTTCAACCCAAAAGGTATTTGGTAAACCTGATTGACACAACAATGTTCTGGTGACACCTAAGAGATGTTTGTGCTTGACTTCTGCCACACCATTTTGTTCTGGTGTGTGTGGACAGGAAAGTTCATGAGTGATGCCATGAGTTGCACAATATTCCTTCAAAAAATTATTTAAGAACTCTCCACCACTATCAGTTCTTATGGAAATAACTGAGTGGGAAAATAATTTTTCAATTCTAGACACAAAGGAAATAAAAGCATGCTTGAACTCAGATTTAGAAGCCAAAGGGAGGACCCAACAGTACTTTGTGTATTCATCAATGATATTTGCATAATACACAGAACCACATAAAGAAGCAACATGACAAGGACCCCACAAATCCATGTGTAACAACTCTAGAGGTTGTTTGGCTGTAGTACAGGACACTGGAAATGGAAGTTTCTGAGTTCTACATAATTGACACTCAGTACAAAATAAAGGTTTATTGGACATACTAGATAGCTTTAGATGCTTGCAAATTCTTTGAAGAGTTTGGAAGGAGGGGTGACCAAATCTTCTGTGGAGAATTGCATTGTCTGTTATTGTGGCAGAGAGAGCATGATTGAAGGAGTTGAATTTGAGTGGATAGAGACCATTCCTATGTGGACCTTGGAAGATAATCTTCCCAGTATTCAAATCCTTCACAGAAAAACCATAAATATCAAGAGTCAATGAACAGTTGTTGTCAGTGGTAAATTTGTGAATGGATAGCAAATTATGAGAGGATTGAGGAACTATAAGAATGTCATTTATGTGAAAAGAATGATCATTAGCAATTTTACTAGAGTTTCCTTTATGAGTAATAGTCATACCTGCTCCACTAGCAGTTTGAATCACCTCACTGCCATCATAAGGTGTAACCTCCTCAACAGTGGTTGCAGTTGGTGTGACATGGTTGTTAGCTCCACTATCTGCAATCCATTCTTCTTCATCATCAAAAATATCTGCAGCGTTGGGAGGAGGAGCTCTTCCTTGATAGGATATGTTGAGTCTCTGATTGCAAGTAATAGCAATATGACCTGGTATTTGACATATTTGGCACTTCTCAACCTGGGATGTACCTCTGCCATAACTTTGTCTTGCACCAAAAATAGCAGGATTAGGATGTCTAGCACCACCATTGTATCCTCTCCCTCTATATGAACCTCTGTTGGAATTATAGTTACTTGATCCACCTCTAAAAACACCTCTAGTTGGATTAGCTATAAAAGTCTTGGAATCAGGTTCATTCATAAGGATTGATCTCTTGTGTCTTGCTTGAACAACAGACTCTTCACTCAATAAGTTGTTATGAAGCTCAATACTAGTAACAGGAGGGTAACGATGTCTCATAGAAGTGATAAATGAGAGGTAATCATCCTTAAGTGCATTCAGTGTAATTGTAACAAGATCTCTGTCAGAAACAACATCACCTGCAGCAGCCAGCTGATCTGATAAGAGACGATTTCATTAATAAGATGAGGTACAATACGATCTCCTTGAGTGATATTAAGTAATCTGGTGCGCAATTGAATTGAATGAGAGGCTGAGGATCTAGCAAAACGTTCTTCAATGCTTCTCCAGAGTTGATGAGCTGTTGTAGATCTTGAAAAATAGACGATGGCCTTAGGTTCAACTGTAGTATTGATCCACATCCGAATGGTAGCATCAATCCAATCAATATAGAAAGGATTCTCTACTTCATTTGATTCATTGCGAGGAGTTGTGTATCTTGGAGGACAGGGATAAGTTCCATTAAGATATTTCTCCAATCGATATCGCTGAATAACTGGATCCATTAGATTTCTCCATGTGATGTAATTACCTTCATTGAGTTTTACAGTGATGAAATTCTGCAATTGGTTGAGGGAAACTGAAGAAATGTACGGGAAGTAGGATTATCCATCGTAAAATTACGAGAAGATGAAGGAAATTCTGCAATCATAAATCAGATAAAGAAAATTGCAGAATCAAGAAGAATAGCTCAGATCGAAAGAAAAGAGCTAAAGAAGATTTGAGAAACTGAGTAATACTGAAATTAAAGTTGTAGCAGGCGAGAAAACTCGATGAGAAAACAGATCTGAGGAAGAGCAGATCAAAGAATAGATCAGAGATCAGTGAAATTAACAGATTAACTTCTCTGTAACTACCAACACACGATGAGAAACAACTCACAGAGGAAGCGGAAGATGAAATTGATATCAGAAATTCAAAGAAAATGGATCGGGAAGAGTTAAGCCTAACTCTAACCAGTCTGATACCATGATAACATGGTGCTGGTATTGAAATTTAGATTCATTACAGAGAAGATGAAAATGAAAAATGAGAAAACAGCTTAAGTTCTACAGACAACGGATAAGATATTTAATACAACTGAAAACAGATAAAAACGGTGGACGGTGGAAAGGATTAAGCGTGTGAGACACACAAGTGCACTGGATCAGTCACGTGGCAGAAAACGTGACAAAGCTGATTAAGTCTTATCCTTCACCGCTTCATTCTTCTTATCCTGTACCACAATACTGGCTTTGTCATTAAACAAACCATGCTTTACAAACTCATTTGAATTCTTGTGAAAATTATATGTATCAAAACCAGACATGATTTTGGGATTTGGGTGGTATTCTCTGATTTGAATAATCAAGTTTTGTTAGACTTATCTTCAATTATTCATCTCTGAAATTAGTCAACGACGGCAAAGATGATTGAATTCGTTTGAATCTTCAACTAATTACTCACCTCACTGCTTTGTCACTTGCAATAACAATCAATTGGAGTTTACTTCAGCTCGTGTTGGCGACATGATAACCAACACAGTAGCATTAACCAGGGAAAAATCTTATCGCATCATTTGATGAGAATAGCTCGGAGGAGCAGCTCGAGAAGAGTCAGAAATTACCTCAGAGAAAAAGTAGAAACTCCAATGGAGGCATTAGCTCGACGAAAAAGGAAGCCATGAGGAAGTTATTTTGCCAAAATCAGTCAGCACTGTCTTGAATTGATCAAGAAATCATCTCAGACTTGTAGCAAAGCTCATCGAGAGGAAATGCCTGTAAAAACTCAATCACAGAAAAGGACATCTCGCAACAATGCAACATATCAATTCATCTTGGGAGGGAATCTTAAAATCTACTCAATGGGTAAATCTCAAAGCACACCATCTAGCTCGAGCCACACATATTCAGCTCTTCCTCTCGAATAATCACCAAATGCCAAGAAGCAAAAGTTTTGTCAAAACAAGGAAATTAGGCGTACGTCCGCAAAGCGTGGCTTGGTCGTTTTATCATTCAGTTGGCAATGATTGAAAAATAGTGGGTAACAATGTTCTCTGGGAAAAAAAGTTGCAGCTCGAACCCTCTTGGACAACAATCATCTTGAAGCAATAATCTCGAAGAAGAATCAGCAATATCGATGGTATTGGGACACAACTATGCTTATGTCAGCATCTCACTAATAGTCAGCACCATTCATTGACTGACAGTCTGTCAGGGTATTACAGCTGTATTAGTTAGTTATTCCGTTTCTGCTAATTGACGTTGCTGTAATGATTTTGTTATCCTTGTAACATAATATTTCTTTTCCCTTTCAGTCGAGTCTATCATTCTCTGTGTCTTATAAAAGAGAATGATCATTGTATTTCTCTCTTATCTTTTCTATTTTGAATCAATAACAAAACTAGGTTTACAATTCTAGTTTTCTCATGGTATCAGATTAAGATTGCGATCCTAAGAAATTTAAGAAATTACACCTTTCATTAACTATCAATTTTCATCAAATTTTATCAAATCTTATCAACTTTCAACAATTTTTCTCAAATTTCTTCAACTTTCAGTTTCGATTCTTTAACATTTCTTTACTTCTTTCTGAAATTTCTACCTGCTTGTTTTAATGGCAAGTCAATTTACCGCTTCCGCTACACCAGCAGATCTCACACCTATGTCGTTTAGCAATATTCAACATTTTTTTTCAGTCAAATTGAATTCCTCTAACTACATTGTTTGGAGAAATCAGTTTATTAATGTCTTGATGAGTACTGATTTGCTAGGATTTGCGGATAGATCTGTTATTAAACCTGTTCAATTTCTTCCTGATGGACCTGTAAATCCTCTTTATACGAAGTTCATGAGGTTGGATAGGTTTGTTATGAGATGTATTCCAACAACATTATCTGATTCTTTACAAACAGATGTTGGTGGTGATAATTCAGCTCAAGAAATGTGGGATCACCTTAAAGCAAACTTCATGGAGGAGTCTTATTCAAGAAAATCAATGCTCAAGACTTAGATCCAAACGTTTAAGAAGAATGATATGTCTATTTCTGAGTACCTAACACAGATCAAGGCTCTTGCTGATCAGCTGGCAGCAGTAGATGAAAGAATTTCTGACACTGATCTTGTGACTTATACGTTGAATGGATTGGGACCGGAGTTTGATTCTTTCATTATTATGGTTCAAAACTAGAAGTCTTCGTTTACATTTAATAATCTCAGATCCCGCTTGCTAAATCATGCACAATGGATTATTCAGCGTCAAGATTCAGATATTAATTCTACATCTGCCTTTCTTGATCCTACTAGTACACAAGCGTTTTACACTAAGAGATCTAGTAATTCTTCTTCTTCCTATACTAAGCCTAGTGCTAATACAACTGGAAAGAATAAGTCTAATTCAGTACATACTAGACCTCATCAAGCTTCGAGTAGTCATCATTCTTCTGGTAGTAGTAGTTTTTCTCGTAGTACACCTTATATTGACTACTCATCCATGTAGTGTCAGATATGTAAACGTGTTGGCCATTCGGCTATCAAGTGCAATTTTCGATATACTGCATCTAGGTACTCATCACTAACTAAAGTAGAGAAGGCCTTGAAAAAGGAGGGGTACCGAAATACTACCAACTTTTCGTTTTGGCTCGTGAGTCTTATGGTTAAAGTCTGGACGATCTCAAAAATCAATATCCAAACCTCTAACTGGAGTAATCTCGACAGTTAGGCAATAACGTACTACTTGGTGCTTTAATTATAAATCAGAGTTATAATGCGGAAAGTAAA
>JAJJMA010345641.1:0-22110 GCA_023529015.1 Papaver nudicaule
TTTTACCAACAGCAGCATTAGTCACGGTTTGCATTTCAGCAACGCGCATACGCTGTTGGGAAGCTCGTAACGTCTTCAATGGTTACTGAAAATGCGATCTGTTACAGTGCTCCGTGTTTTTGGTGGTGCAATTACCCACCTACCCTCAATATTTGGGTGCACTTCCTAAGTTAGCCTCGACTTTTCTTTTCCCCGCCCCACTTTTGGGCTGATGAAATTTCAACCCCAGCATCGTAACAGAACCGGATTTTTATTTCAACGGATTAACTTAATACCACAGATCCCAAAATAAGAAAACCCAAAAGAAAATAAAAGAAAATCAACTGAAATTATCAAACCATTTATTATTTCTGAATTAGCTCAGCTGTATGTCCAACACCAACAACTTAAGCTGCCACATCCACTCATTTCTCTAGCTGGTTTCTTTTTCTCTACCGGAATTCTTTTCTATCGCCAGTTTCTTTCCCTGCCGACGTCGATTTTGACCGGCAAATTCGTCGAGCACAGTGAGATTTAGCGTGCGGGAACTTCATCAACATCATTGAATCAATCAAATCTTCTATGAAATATCGATTTGGAAACTGGTTTGAGTTTAGTCGATTTCTTATAGAAGGATTGAAACTGATTTCAAATTTTGGATCTGACGATGCTCTATTGGTTAAGGTATTTCACTTGTATCCCTTTGAATTGGAAATTTACAACATCTATAGTCGAAACCATTGAGTGTCAATGATTAAATTTCTGGTTATGAGTGTTGAAGGTCTGAATCTCTCAGATCTGTTTGCTGTTGTAGGATTTTTGTTGATTTGTCTGATTTTTGTGTTTGTTAATTGTCATTAGAAATGTAGATGTGTTTTAAGTTCATGGTAGTATGTATTTGCATTTGATTGTAGGTATGGTTAGTTCCTATATTGTACTCTGGTTTGATAATGTTACACTGAAAAGTTTACACATTAGGTTGATGAACTTTGTCTAGGACATATTATAGGGCACCAAAGAAATCATACAGAAAATCTAAAACATTACAGCCAACTAGTTATTCATAACCAAATCCAAAGATAAACAAGCAAAAACATTACAGCCTCCATAGACTTATAATAACACTCTGAAACTGAAAACTGCTTATTTCTTTGGCCTGCATCGAAATTTCACCCGACCAATAGAAAAGTAGGTAACGCTCCCGTTCAATGTGGAGTGAGGGATGGTATTGAGTGTTTAGTTTGTTGATTTGTTCAGCGTGTTTTTTTTTCTTTTTCTTTTTTTGGGAATTGTTTGAAGTTGAAATTTCCTTACATAACCGACTATAGAATAAAGAAAGGAAACCAACCTAAACTAGGAAAGTAAAAGAGTCTAGTTAAACAAGGAATACTCGTAAGAGTAGAATAAAATATGTAATGCATAAATAAGGAATGCGGTACTAAAGATGTACTTTATCAGTCCCCCCTTCTTGAAAGAAACTCGCCCTCGAGTTATCCAGTAAATAGAACTTCATTTTCTCCATGGAATGTGAAAATCTCTTGCACGTTGAAGATATTGGAGATGTTCCAATCTGGTGGTAGATCAATGACATAAGCATTGTCACTGATTTTCTTCAGAACTTTGAACGGTCCATACTTTTTCATCTTTGTTTTGTTGTAAGTTCTAGTAGGAAAACGTTCCTTTCGTGGATGAATCAGCACTAATTCTCCTTCTTGGAAAGTCTTCAATCTTCTATTATCTGCAACCTCCTTGTATTTGGCGTTTGAATCTTCAAGCTTTGTCTTCACTTCTTGATGTATTTGTGAAGCTTTGTCCACCAAGTTGTCTGCTTTTAAACTAGACGGTTGCAGCTTGGGAAGTACTACCAAGTCCAAAATATGATTAGGAAGTTTAGAATACACAATTTCAAAAGGTGTCTTACCTGTAGACCTATTGACTGATGTGTTAAAAGAAAATTCCATGTGTAGGAGGAGATTGTCCCATTCTTTTTCCTTTCCTTCTATAAGCTTAGCTCTAATCAGATTCCCTAAGGAACGATTGACTACTTCAGTTTGCCTGTCAGTTTGAGGGTGAGCAGTTGTGTTGTATTGCAACTTAGTTCCCAAACGCATCCATAAAGATTTCCAGAAGTAGCTTAAAAACTTAGTATCTCGATCAGATGTGATGGATTTAGGAACTCCATGCAAACGTACTACCTCTTTGAAAAACAGATAAGTAACATTTGTAGCATATGTTGTCTTCTTGCAAGCTATGAAGTGAGCCATCTTTGAATAACGATCCACTACAACCATAATAGAGTCATTCCTTTTGACGTACGTGGTAAACCAAGCAAAAAATCCATATTAATATCAACCCATGGAGCATCAGGAATAGGAAGTGGAGTATATAATCCTTTGTTTTGAATTGTCCCCTTGGATTGCTGACAAATCATGCACTTTTGGACGTATTTCTGAACATCTCTTTTCAAAGAAGGACAAAAGTAACGTTCCTCAACAAAAGCTATGGTTTTATCACGCCCAAAATGTCCTCCAAGGCCACTACCATGCACTTCTTGAATAAGATGAAGACGTAATGAACATTGTGGTATGCATAACCTATTTCCTTTGAAAAGAAAACCATCTTGAATGAGATAGTCATCCACACCGCCTGTAGAAGAACCACACTTCTCCCAAAGTGACCGAAAATATGGATCATCACTGTAAATATCCTTCAAGAAATCAAATGCCACACTTTCATGTCTAAGAGTGACTAAAAGATGAGCTCGTCTACTCAAAGCGTCAGCTACTTGATTTAGTTTGCCACTTTTGTGCCAAATAAAGAAAGTGTACTGATTGATGGTAGATAACCACCAATCGTGCATTCTGTTGACTTTAGCTGAAGTTTGCAGAAACTTAAGAGCTTGATGATCGGTGTTGACGATAAACTCACTGTGAATGAGATAAGGACGCCACTGTTTTAATGCTTGAACAAGTGTTATCAATTCTAGCTCATAAGTTGACCACTTCTTCCTTATATCTGAATTCTTTTCACTGTAAAAAGCAACTGGATGATCTTCTTGAGATAATACTACGCCTATGCCAACAATTGAAGCATCAAAGTGGATTTCAAATGGTTTCTCAGAGTTTGGCATAGCGAGAACAGGGGCACTACACAACTTCTCCTTGAGTAAATTAAAACTTTTGTCTGCTTCTTCAGTCCATTCGAAATTTTCCTTCTTCAAACAATCTGTTAAACCAGCACTAATAATGAAGCTAAAATCCTTCACAAACCTTCTGTAGAAAGAAGCTAAGCCATGAAAACTGCGTACATCACGTATTGAAGTAGGAGTAGGCCAATCAAAAATTGCCTTGACCTTAGAATCATCCACACAAATACCGTCACTGGGTACAATATAACCCAAGAATGCAACTTTGTTGGTAAGGAATGTGCACTTTTTCAGGTTCACATACAACACATTCTCTTGTAATACCTTTACCACTTGAGATAAATGTTCAAGATGTTCTTCTTCATTGCGGCTATAAATAAGAATGTCGTCAAAGTAAACTATGACAAATTTCCCAAGAAAAGGATGGAAAACTTGATTTATTAGACGCATAAACGTGTTAGGAGCATTAGATAACCCAAATGGCATGACAAGCCACTCATATAATCCTTCACGAGTTTTGAATGCAGTCTTCCATTCATCACATCCACGAATACGTATTTGATGATAACCACTTCGTAAATCAAGTTTTGTAAACACTTTAGAACCAGCAAGCATGTCTATCATGTCGTCAATTCTAGGTATAGGAAACCTATAGGGTATTGTCACTCTATTCAGGGCTCTATAGTCAATGCACATACGATAACCACCATCATTTTTGTCAACTAAAAAGGTCGGGCTAGCACAAGGACTCTTACTAAGTCTAATTAATCCTTTTGCAAAAGATCATCAACTTGTACCGGTAATATCTCATTCTCTTTCGGACTTAATCTATAACGAGCTTGGTTAGGAAGGGAAGTTCCAGGGATAAAATCAATTTGATGCTGCAAATCTCTCCAAGGTGGTAAAATATTTAGTAATTATGTTGGGAATAACTCACTAAAGAATGATAAAAAATGTTGTACCTTTTCAGGAATTTCCACCATTGGTTTAGCAGCTTCATGTGAACTCAAATAATGAGTTTTCTTCAAAGAACGAGCGATGGTACCAACTAAAGCAGCAGTATTCTGGTCTGAGTGTTCTCTTACAGCTGAAGGAGATCGTATAGGCCACAATACCTTTGTAAAACCATCATGTTCAAACGTGTAAGTATTCTCAAAGCAGTCATGAGCAGCGCGTATGTCATACTGCCATGGTCTTCCCAGAAGTAAACTTGTAGCAGTCATGTTAATCACATCACAGAGAGCATAATCTTCATACCCAGGGAATGAAAAATATACTAAGCACTGATGAGTAATCCTTTGAGTAGAAGAACTATTAATCCAACCCACATAATACAGATTTGGATGGAGTGTAACTGGCAAACCCAACTTCTCAACTATATTGGCAGCTACGTAATTCTCAGTACTCCCACTATCAATGATAATGCCACAACATTCTCCTCCAATAGTGCACCTTGACCTGAATATGCTATGTCTTTGTGAAAGACATGGCTCAGAAAACAGCATAGGACGAATCATGCCAAGAAAATCAGTATCATAAGATTCATGCATGTGTTCATAATTCTGGTCATAATCATTCCATCCTTATTCTTCTTGTGTATCCTCTTAGGCCTGAGCTTCACCAATGTATCCGTTGAACTTACGGCAATCACTGGAGGTATGACCAGTTAGGCCACACTTGTTGCACTTATCTCCTCTAAACTTGGTATAAGTATTCTGAGGCTTGGATAACGGAGGAAACTGTTGTCTATTCTCAATGGAGCGAGAATTTGGTTTTGGTGGTACGTTAATAACAGATGTACTTTCAGCTGGAAGCGGTGTTTGGTTGTAAGAAAAGTTGGTTACCGGCGTTGGACGATTATAACCTTCTTCTTGATAGTTTTGGGCTCCATTCGAAACATCCTAACTTGCAGAACTAAAATAATTCTGCTTTCCGGTATATGCAGTTCTATTATTGTTCGGCATTCTAGTCTGACGCTGATATGCAAGATTTGAACCACGTAAAATACAACTTTCTACCTTCATAGCTTGTTGAACAGCTTCAGTCATAGTAAAAACAGATTGAGTCATCCCTTGTTGGATAAGTCTATTCAAACCATCAATGTAACGTGCAACTAATTGCTCTTCAGACTCATTCAGATGATTTCTAGCAACAAGAGCGTAGAATTCAGCAATATAAATTTCAACAAGCCTAGCTCCTTGTCGACAATTCTGTAGCTTGATGAATAGTTGTTGCATATAATCCCTTGGTAAGAATTTATCTTTAATCAAATCCTTCATTCTTTTCCAAGTGCGTATTGGAGGTTTTCATACTTGTTTCGATCTTCACAAAGTTTCTCCCACCAAGCTGCTGCTCCTCCTTTGAGTTATATGCAACAAGCTTTACCTGATAACTATCATGAATATCCATGAATTTGAAGAATGATTCTACTTCATAAAACCAATCTAAAAGTTCTTCAATTTGTAAACCTCCATGAAAGCTAGGGATGTCGGCTTTTAACTTGTATTCTGGTAGATTTCCGTAAGGACTCTGACCAGTCTTCAATTTAATATCTTCTGTCCATCTCTGCCTGATCTTTTTCCAACTTATCCTCTTCATCACTGTCAAGGTTTAGAACCACCAGCTTCTTTCTTGTGTTGTCAAGAAAGTTTTCTAACTGATCGTTCAATTTTGGTTGGCGTTTAACATCCTCTCACTAGTACAAAAAGTCACATAGGCCACGCTTCTGGTTTTACAGCCTAGCCACGTTTTTGGATTTTCCATAACTATAGGCCGAAAAACACCCTATGCTCTTACTGTGGCCACGTTTTTAAATTTTTTGTAGCCTTAGGACACCATTTGGTCATGGTTTAAGCTTAAACCCATTATTAGTAACCGTAGATGAGTGTACAGACACATTTTAGTCTAAATTCGTCATTGGTAGCCATAGATGAGAGTATGGCCACATATACAACTGTGTCTAAAGCAAATTTATTTTGCCACGATGTTATTTGTGTGTCCAAAACTTTAGGTTCATTTTACTTGTGCTTCACCTTTGTATAGATCTGCACTTGTCCAAAATTGTGGCCGGCTACATATATCTTTGATGCAGGTATTTGAGTAGTGACGGTTGATAAGGACCGGTAGGTGGTGTTTTGAGAAGGTGGTGTTTTGAATCAACAAGGAGTTGTCGCGAATATTAATTTGCAGTCGAGTCTCTTTGAGCCTTGAACTGGTCAGTTTACACATTGGTCGGTTTACACCAAGTTGATGGTGCAAGTATAAGTTCAATTTTTCCTTGAGCAGAAAACTTATAATAAAAATACCAAAGCTCTTCACATCTTTAATGTCTGACTTGAACAAATCTCACTTTCCACTTGGTTCTGTAGCATTTTGTCTTTGCTGGTCATGACATACAGACAACCAAGGAGCTATATTAATGTCTGCCACCTATTCTTAAGATCAGACAAGGAACTAAGTCACAAATTTTGCACATTGACCAATATAAAATTAGGAAAACGGATTAAAGAGGACACATCAACTGCCATGCTCTATCTTTTTGTGGTTCCTCAAATCAGAGCATACCAAGTCAAATCAAGCAAAATTTAAAGATCTAATTATAATTGATTATAATCGTGGATTTAGGGTTCTATTATAGATGTTTTTATTCTGATGTCACGAATCAGAGTTTGTGTTCTTTTTCATTATCGATATATTTTCATTTGTCATCCCTTTATGTTGTTTGTATTCTTTTCCAGCCGAAGCCCGACAACATATTTCAAATTCATCCTTATTCCTTTATGCATTTCAGAATCGTTTATGGTCGAGTCGCTTTCCAGATTCATTCTTAGTTGCGTATTTTCTATTTTGAATTTATGCCACATCGAAAGCCGATAATAAGTTGAATGACGAACTTATTTAGAAAAGCAACATGGTTTTCAAACATTGAGAATTCTATTTGTACCGAGGCAAAATCTAGAAGAAAATCTCAATTGAAGACGAAAACGTTCCGATTGGATTTTTTTTTTAGTTGGGGATTGAAACAAATTGGAAAAAAACCAAGGATCTCCGGTCGGTCGGCCCAACAAAGATACACCGTCCAATCGTTTTTATCAAAACCCTAATGTTTTTCTCTCACTTCACTCTGTTATATCGTTTCTCTTACTCAATCTCTCTGGTCTCTATACTCCGCCTCTGCGAAGAAAACCAATCACTCCCTCCCTTATCTCTTCGACTCTCTCTGAAATAGCGTCCGATTCTTCTCACACCAACCAAATTAAATGTCCGTCTTTACCAATCGTCCAATCTTCAAGCCAAACCCTGAACCAAACCGACGAAAAAATATCCAAGTTCTAGATGATGCATAACGTGTTCAAGTTTCCTAATCAGTGGTAAGTCTACTATGAATTTCAGCTGATCTTTAGTTTCTACTTTATATCGATCTGTAATTGTAATTAGGTTTGATTTTCAATTTTTGTCTTTTTTTCTGCCGATTTCTTGGGTTAGTAGAACTGTGTTGTTAGGGTTTTTATTAAGATGATGGGCGTATTATTCGACTCTAGTGACTGGTTTGGTCGATTATAGGTTACAGAAGAACAAGATATTTATAATTGGGACTTACTAGATTATAGGGTAAATTCTGTTGCTTTGTTTTAATTTAGAAATGGGTTTTCCACCATTTCCAGTAATTTGTTTGTTTTGAACAATAAATTGCTGAACTTTAAAATTTCATCATCAATTTAATAAATCCAGGAGTCTTCTCTAATTGTTGCTTAATTTTTTTGTGGAAGTGATTGTTACTGTAGTTGTAGAGAGTGTACTCTTGTGTATTGATGAAGTAATTTTGGCCTATCCCTTACAGCGAAAGCAAGGAAGCAGCTGCTAGCTGCTGGATTTCATTTTCTTAAGCATCAGGGTCGCTACTTCTTTACTCGGAACATGTCGTGTTTGGTTGATTTGCCGTTGGAGTAAAGTGAGTAGAGCTTCCTTATCTCTTACAACATTTTAATTTCGTAGTTCTGTTAAGAATGGATTGAAATGCGGGAGATGATTGTTATGAATGGTTTGTGGATATCAAAAAATTACATATCAGAAAGTAATCAATAGCTACCTGATAACAAAACTGCTTTGCAGGTACACTGCGTGTAATGGTTTTGCATAGTTGAATGAATTTTGAAAGTAAAGAGGCCTTTGTTAAGAGTTCCAATATTGGCTACCCATCATGCCAAGTAAGTTGCTTGATGTGATCGTATGAAGTTAGTTGTTTGAATAGTTACTGCAAAATATTCTTCTTATATGAACAAGAACAAGTTCCACATATGTCCAGACTTATGTGTATTAGCCTGTTTAAGCTGTTGTTATGGCATAAATTTTTGCAGACTGAAATGCTAACTGGCACAACACTAACTGATAAACATTGTTGCATTTGGAATCGTCTCCAAATCAGAAAATACATGGAGTTGATCTTGAAGAAGATTGCATAGTTTGGATTGATGAATCAGTACATCCAAATGCAGGTTTACCCTGCTTAACGCAAGAATTTAAAACAGTAGGGGATGCTAAAAACAGTTTGGTAGGATGGCCAAAAGAATGGGTGATCAATCTATCTACTGTAAGTTGCTTTACTCCACAACTTCAACTATATTTTGCTAAAACCTTGTCTATGCATATGTACATCATTAAATTGCCTTTGTGCTGCATACAGAGGAAGCCATTCGAAAATTTTGATCAACAGGATGACAACCCACAAGACACTTGAAAGCTCTGAACAACAACATGATGACAATGATGACAACCAGAAGACACTTGAAAGCCCTGATCAACAAAATGATGATAGCCAAAAGACACTTGAAAATCCTAAGAAGATTAAGAAGAAGAAGAAAGCTTCAGATATGAATGACGCGATATTGAAGCCTCTGAAAACGAGCAAGAGAATCAAGACTCTAGCCTAGCTAAAATAAGAGAATAGTTGTGCTTCCGTAGGCATTGAATGTCTAATTTTTTTGAATCATCAGTTGATTTATTGTTTTTTAAACGTTTTTTCATTTATGTGATCAAGACATATGTAGCTTTTTATCATATGATTAATAAAATAAAAAATTGGATCAATCCTGCATCAATAATTTTTTACGAGTTTGTGTTAGGTGGCTGATGGGTCCTTAAAGACTCGATAAAACGATACAGCATTCTTGTGGCTGAATATGAAATACAGCCACAATTTAGATGTGAAACGGTGGGGCCAGATGGATAATAGGGGCCACTGTTTAGATGTGAAACTGTGGCCGATAGGCAACTACAGCCACCTTTTACAATTTTTGAGTGTCCAAAAAGAAAACAATGGTCACATTTTACAATTTTTTGAGTGTCCAAAAAGAAAACAACGGCCACCTTTTTACAATTTTTGTGTGCCCAAAAGGAAAACAACGACCACCTTTTACAATTTTTGTGTGTCCAAAAGGAAAACAACGGCCACCTTTTACAATTTTTGAGTGGCCAAAAAGAAAACAAGAGTTACCTTTTACAATTTTTGAGTGTCCAAAAGGAAAACAATAGCTACCAAAAAATCAAATTGTGTGTCGGTAAGGATCCAATAGCCATGGTTATTGAAAAAATGATTTACCTACAAAAATAAATGGGGTATTGTATAGACACGGTTACACGGGTATGGCTACGGAAAATCATGTGAAATAGTCACTCAAAGTTTATGTAGCCGTAGAGTACCCTTTTGTTACGCCTCCTACGGTAATGGTTTTAGAGTAAAAAAAATCCATGGCTAAAAGCCTATGGACACATTTTCTAAATGTGGCCTTTGTGACTTTTTGTACTAGTGTCTGGAACATCTGTGCGGCGGTAGAAAGAATGCTTCGTGTTCTTTGTCTCGTCTTTCTTTTCTTCGTCTTCTTTCTTTTCTTTGTTTTCCTTCTTTGCTTCGTCTTCTTTTGTTTCTTCATCTTCAAGAGAATTTCCATCTTTCATACCCAAATGTTTCATGATCAATGAAAACTTCATCTTCAAGAGAGTTTTTGTTTCAAGTTTACTAACTGCATCATCAAGAGTTGCTTGCATAACTGGTTTATCTGCCATTGCACCTAAAAAAAAAAATCTACGACTTGAAAAGAAAAATTTATTTATTTATTTATTTGAACTATGGTTGTGGAAGCTAAGGTATTAGGATCGAGTTCTAGATGAGAATCTAGAACTGTTTCTCTGATGTCGACTAATGGCGGACCAAAGGGTGAAAGCAAACAAGGTTCGTAAGAAGCTTGTATTTGCTAGAGATACGAAGGGAGGCTTAAGATTTGTAAGAAGCTTAATGATAGTTTGATTGAATAATCAAGGTTTATAAAAGTTGAATAATAATAAGATGTGTCTTCTCATCAAGAGAACTGGCCTATATATAGGCTTACATAACCGACTAAATAATAAAGAAAGGAAACCAACCTAAACTAGAAAAGTAATAGAGTCTTGTTAAACAAGGAATACTCGTAAGAGTATAATAAAATACGTAATGCATAAATAAGGAATGCAGTACTAAAGATGTACTACCTCAGAATACACCACACTTTTGTCCAATCTAGACATCCAATTTAGCACCATAAGGCTAAGTCTAATGGGAGTGCTAGTGCTAGAAAAAGCGTGGTGTATTCCATGAATGCTACTTCTCTCTCCAGAAAGAACTAGCATTTGAAGTAGCATTGCTAGTTAGGCGCTGAATGATTCTGCGGTAGAAAAGTGCTCTCAATGGTTCAGCGCCGAAACGAATATTTTTACGAGATCTAATGGCTCATAACGTATATATGTTAGGTCTGATGGCTAATATTTTCTGGCGCTTTACCATACATCGCCCCACCGCTCTATGATTCAGCGCTAGACTGATAACTAGCACTGATAATTAGCAATTGCCATCAGACTTAGGAGGCCAATCTAGCGCTAGATAGCTGATGTAGAGTGGAGTGGAATCTAGCACTCTAACTAGCACTCTCATTAGAGTTTGCTTAAGACTAAGTCTTAACAATCCCCTGTGTGTGAATGGCTAATTAGCCCGGCTATTTAGGGGTTTTTTTTTTTTTATTGGGGCTTGAAAATTTAAACCAAACCCAAGTCCAGTTTATAAGGGGTGCCTAAATTCGATTAACATGCATTAATCTTTTACAAATCTAATTAATCTACCACTAATCACCCATTTGATTCCCACTAATTTTCCACTCAATTTCAGTTACAAAAATAAACTCCCATTCCTCCTACTAATCTTACTCCTCCATTACTTCTCATTCTCAAAACCAAGCTCTCTCATTTACTTTCTCAAAAAACGCGAATTTTCTCAAATTCGAGTTTTCTTCTTTCGACATTACAAACATGGCTAGCAATGGAGAATCATAAGGAGATGATTCAATAATTATTTACAAGAGGAGGAAAGGAAAGAAAAGAAAAGTCGTGAAGAAGGCGACGAACAACCGGAGGAAGGAATGGACGAATCTTTGGAAAGAATTAAGAAATAAGTTACTCTAATCACCTTTGAAATTGTTATTTGTTGTTTCAATCGATTTGATTGGTTAGAAACCGAATAATTTCAGCTACAGTATGAAAACTCGTCATGGTTGTTGACACGACCATGACAATTTAAGATGTTCAGCAAAAAAATCCAAGAACAATCCTATAGGTTTTTTACATATTCATAGCGATTTTGTCGCTTGCAACTAAAAATGCGTATTTTTGCATGGCTAAAATTGTCAGGGAAACATATACGAGCATGACGATTTTTTTTATTTCATAATATCGTCATCGTTTGGTTCCAAAATCATGACGAGTTTATCTTTAGGGAAACATACCTTCTGTCCATTTTACGAAAAAATCGTAATGGTTTTTGACATAGATGCTTGACGATATTGTGTAGTTTTGACCCAAGTCGTCATGTATGTGGCAAAGTCCTTGACGCTTTTTTATCTGAACATAAATCGTCTCATTCGGTTGGTAATAACTTGACAATTTTTTGTGGCAGTTTTGATTGTTAATTGGTCTCCTGTGTATGCATTTAGGCTAGCGGATATCAGAAAGGAAAAAAAAACGGCACCACCTGAGCCTTCAAAATCAAAGCATCGTGTTACCAGAGAGGTACATGTACGAGATGATGTGGAGGAGATGATGAGGTTGCAACTAATGCATTGGAATTGGATGTATTTGGTGGTGTAGAGAAGGAGGTGATACGATGGAAATGAAGAAGGTGATGATGAGACCAACCCAAAGGCAAGAAGAAAGGAAAAAAGAAGGGCGGGATTCACACATTCCCCATCCATTGTTGATGCTAGACCCAGCACACGAACCTTATGGGGTATCGGTGATGCGCGTCGTTTTACACAACAAACTATCGAGATATTTTCCACTAATTAACTAGTAATATAACGGTAGTAAGGATCGTTCCCACAGAAAGCGGTGTAATTGATATGTTATTTGGATGAGCAAAGCAACAACAAAAGTAAATAGGAAAGGGGATTGGTTTGAAATCAAGTAAATAACAAGAATATAAATAGAGAAAAGATGATGACAATGCCGGTCCTATATTTTTCGTGGCCTAATGCAAAATCCTTTTCTGTGGCGCCTTAATATTAACAAAAAATTTACATTCAACAAAAGATTCATTAACATTATTATCTAGGTTCATGATTTCTAGTTGGGACGTGAGGAATAGTTTTTCTTGGCGATAACTCGTAAGTCTTAACTTGCTATATGTAAAAAAGAAGACCAGATGTAATAACTTGTAGTCGCGGAAATGGTTGCAGAAAATAAATGGAGTTGGGATTATAACACACTAATAGTGACAATCAAACGAGCACAGCCACAAAGGCTTAAAAAAAAATAGCCTTACTACACTGTTAATGGACTCGACTTAACATAAAAAAATTTAGCATTTGTGGCCCCCTCCCACTTGTGGCCCCAAGCAAGGCTTTCCTTGCTTTAAGAGGAGGGCCGGCCCTGGATGATGAAATTAAGAATTCCTTCGCCGTTACCAAGCGTTAGACTCAATCAATATACCAGTCACCTTCCATTAGAAACATATGTCACCAACCGTAGAATAGCAACTAGCTCAGTGCTATCCCCAAAACTCCTTATATCACTGAATGCCGAAGCTGTCGAACACCAAATTCTATCTATCTAAACCACCATGTAGTATCTCACTCAAGGTGTAGCCCAATCGAACGCATTTGGGTTTGTGAATTTAGATTGATCCCAACAGTTAAACTCTTAGCTCAAGGTCCACTTACTGATGTTGTCTTCACACGCAATTGCTCCACAGTCCCTCTGCAAGGCCTCACGTCTTATACTTGTGTAAGAACTATGATACAATTACGGATACCCTAATTTTTTACTAGCACTAGAATGATCAATCGATGAATTCAGTCTGCAACCTAAACCACCTAAAAATCAATCATAAACCTTCAATATAACAAAGACAATCGACAATGATTTACACTTTAAATTTCACAATAAACTTGTAATTAATATAGGTTCACGCTTAGAACATTGAATTCATCCTGAATCGACAAGAGAATTAGCTACTCATATTACAAGGAATGATAATAATAATTGTTTCACGGTTCCCCCCTAAAGGGGTAAACCCTAGATTTCTTGTAAGATGGTAGCTAAGAGATGGGATGTATTATTTTTGGCTCTAGAGGCCTCCTTATATAGTGCTTCAAGTGTATGGGAGCCCTTGCTTGAATCCTGGTCGAATTCGGTTTCCAAAAGTCGACCGCATTCCAAAAATAAACAAATTCACGTCTGGTCTCCCGTTAAAGGTAAAAAACAGGACTCCCCGTAGCATTTCCTGATTACCACGGTCTCAGTGTAGAACTACTAGACTGTGTTTCTCAGAAACAAATTACCACGGTCACCAGTATCCCGGCTAAATGCAGGTTGCATTACGCTAGAATCTTCAAGACTGTGCTTCAGAATGTTGCCTTATACCCTGGTGACATTTCCTCCTGGATTAAGCTAATGCTTTTCCCAATTTGTACTCTCCGTGTTTACACCCCCAAGAATAGCGCGGAAGAGAGATCGAGCACCCGGAAAAAGCTACAAATAGCATCTATAAACCTTGCTCTGTCACAATGGTGTGAACCAAATGGCTGTGCTTTGCTAGTTTATAGGGTTCTAAAGGAACATGAAGCTATTCAGGAAGTTAGGAGAAAGGAGAAGAAGAGAACCAAACAAGAAATCCAAGAAGCAACCAACTTAAGGCTTTGCCATAAGAAGTTGAGGGATGGTTTGTATACAACTGGAATACGTACGCTAACTTATGCTGGTGTTGCGCCACCAAATGAAGGAACCTTGACTGAACTCCAAGCTAAACATCCATATGCAGCTCCTCCAACGATTCCATCTGACCCATTGTTACAGGAGGTTTTTATTGCCTCTACTGACTTGGTTTTGGGTAGGCTGAAAAGCTTTTCAAAGGGCACTTCTTGTGGTCGTAACGGCTTACGTGCCCAATATTTGTTAGATGTGTTGAGCGGATCAGCAGCTGCAATTTCTGATGAGCTACTTACTGCCATCACGAATGTGGTGAACTTATGGCTTTCAGGGAAATGCCCGCCGGTGCTTGGAGAGTTTGTGGCAAGTGCTCCCCTAACCCCTCTAATTAAACCTGAAGGTGGTATTCGTCCCATTGCAGTGGGTACAATTTGGAGAAGACTCGTATCTAAGGTTGCCGCAACTCATGTTGGTAAGAATATGAACCTATATCTCAGTGACTACCAATATGGAGTTGGGGTTCCATGTGGTGGAGAAGCAATCCTGCATGTTGTTAACCGTCTAATCGAAGAGAAAGGGGACTCCAACACTATGTCCATGCTGCTAGTTGATTTCTCTAACGCTTTCAACTTAGTAGATCGCTCAGCAATGATCCAGGAGGTGAGAAAACAATGTCCATCGATTGCTCGTTGGGTTGAGTTTTGTTATGCTGCTCATGCAGGTCTTTACTACATGGACCACACTCTTTCTTCGGCTCAGGGTGTGCAGCAAGGGGATCCCCTTGGGCCACTGCTTTTCGCTTTGAC
Organism: Papaver nudicaule; assembly: GCA_023529015.1. NCBI lineage: Eukaryota > Viridiplantae > Streptophyta > Magnoliopsida > Ranunculales > Papaveraceae > Papaver > Papaver nudicaule. Next base: position 15,157 of record JAJJMA010345641.1, read on the forward strand.
TTTGCACCCTCTAATCAAGAGAATCTCTGAGCAATGCATATTAGACTTACATGCTTGGTATTTGGATGACAGTACCATCATCGGTGATACGCTTCAAGTGGCTAAAGCTCTCAAGATTATCCAAAAGGACGGTGTAGAGTTGGGGTTACATCTCAATGTGCGCAAAACTGAAGTGTACTGGCCTTCACCGGATGCGAGATGCTCGACAGTTGGTGTTTTTCCACCCAATATCAGTAGGCCTACATATGGAGTTAAACTCTTGGGGGGGCCTGTCAGTTCGGACTCTAAGTTTCGTGTTGATATGGTTCTTAGTCGTGTTCAAAAAACCATCACTCTCATGGATGCCGTAATGAAACTTGAAGATCCACAGTGCGAACTTCTACTTCTCAGATACTGCACATGTGTTTCTAGGTTATATTTCACTATGAGGACAACTAGACTGTGCCATCTTATTGAAGCTACAGGGGTTTTTGACACTCGACTGTCTCAGTTCCTTAGACATATCCTTACAGGGACGGACCAGGTTATGGCTTGTTGCAGCAGAGATTATCCACACTTCCTATGAAACACGGCGGACTGGGAGTTTATACGATGGAAGACTCTAAGAATTATTGCTTCTTGACTTCTTGTTTACAATCTTTTCTCTTACAAGGTCACGTCTTAAGGTCGGCTGGGCTTAATAATACATGGTCTAGCCTTGATAGTGCTATACATGACTTCAATCAGGTTAGTGGCGCTGATTTTTCCTCTCCTAGCATTGACGGTGTTGCCCCCCATCACTCTATGAGTCACCTGGCAACCATCTACTTTGATGCAGTAAAGAAATCTACGCCCACTACTTTTGATATGTCCGAACGTGATATGGTCCTTTGGCAGTGCAATAGAGTATCTCACGCACATGATTATCTAATGGCCATCCCCATAGAAGGACTTAACCAGAAGATCGGGCCTAGGCAGTTTAGTGCCATCTTGCGTTATCGTTTGGGGATTCCTTTCTTCGATGAAGATGACATATGCCCGTGCTGTGAAAGGAAAATGGATATATTCGGCGATCATGATTTGCACTGTACCAGTGAAGTGGGCCTTAAGTTCAGACATGACATAGTTCGAGACACTATTGCAGATATGTGTTACCGAGCTGGTGTCCCTGCTAGAAAATAAGTGGCTCTTGGACTCCTTGCGGATGATGGTTCGGCTTTGAGACCTGCAGACATCCTAGTCTATAACTGGGAAAATGGTTGTGACACATGTTTGGATGTTACTGGGGTCTCTCCTTTCACAGGGGGAGTGCGTGCTTTCAGCCCTGGCCAAGCCATCAGAGGTGCAGTCGCTCGAAAACAAGCTAAGTATATGGAGAAGTACAGTGCTCAAGGACTTGGATTTGGCACTCTTGCTTTTACCACTCTTGGTGAATTGGGTAGCGAAACCATTGAGTTTTTGAAGAGACTGCGTAATTTCATGGCTAGTCATGATGCTAATGTTACTGTTGGGAATTTTCTTTTCCATAGGATTTGGGTGGTTATTCAGAAAGGGGTTGGTGCTCAGCTTGTGGCGAGACTTCCAACCAATTTCTTGAAAGGAACCCGATTTCGATGATTAGTTATTGATAGTAATTGATTTCCTGATTTAAAACGGTTTCCTTTTTCCAAACTTCCCGTATTTATTTTCGGGTCCCTAAATTTCTTCATATTTATTCTTGGGTTCCCAACATAATTACTTTAGGTCCCGTAATATTTATTCTCTGGTCGCTGAATAATTATTTTCAGGTACTTTAACTTTTTAATATTTAGTGCCAGGTCCCTCCGGTGTTCCATGTACCTTATTTCTTCTTTTGCTCGACCGTTTTACTCATAACTTCTTCGTCCAACCTTGGAATGATTTGTTCTTTCCCCTTTAGTTTCATATTTCAATTCTCTTCAAGATAGAACCAAGAAAATCCGTATTTGAAGGATTAGAACTTGGTCTTTTGTCTTTATTGTCTTGTAGCTCTTTGGTCCTTGATCCTTTTAGCACTTTTAACTCCTTTTTAGATGATTCAACTTAATAAACGCTACACAATAGAAAACAAGAGTAATGCAAAATAATTCACAAGAAAACAGCAAAGAAAGCATATTTAATTGATATTATTTTAAGGTGTTTTAGGTACCTATCAATCAGCTGATTGTGGAAATGTGCTTTTCGGATATGGAACTTCGTGGGCTTGTACAATCTACTATATCATGGTAATAACCTTGTCATTTTCTTGTTATTTAAGTTATGTTTAGCTACTTTTTTAACTGTTAATAATAAATTTCTATCTCGTAGGATCATACAAATGTCACTCGTCTTTTAAGGCACCAAACGTCTTACTTCAATATAAAGAACTGGGATATTGACAAAGAATGGACATGCATGTTCAAAGAGATTGTAGACAACTCTGGTCTGATGCCAGTCGTTAAGAATTTAATTATCAACTATGACATATATAGAGACAGTATCAGCCTTCTGTGAGTATTATGGGGATACCGACACCAAGCATTTTACGTTCGGCGAGATGGCGATCACTCCTGACGATACTCATCAAACTTTTGACCTCGTAGTTGAAGGGAAATCAAATAATGAAGGCTACAAAAGAAAACTCGATTGGATAGAAATTGATGACTTGTGCAAAAAGTTGTTTGGGGTGGAGTCGTGATGAGACGGAGTCCTGGTATATGACAGAAAAAAGGGTAATAAAAAGAGGGAGTTCAATCAGGTGAGGTTAAGAATCGAATATTCGGGGACCCTTGATAAAGAAGCGAGGTATGGCATGTCTGATGGTCAAGTAAGGGCTGATGTGGCGGCTTATCTCTTATATGTCCTCGCTACATGTGTATTCCCTTCATCTGCCGGTAGCAGGGTGAACGCCAACTACATCCATCTATTGTATCCCTTGGATGAGATGATCAAATACTCGTGGGGGACAACTGTAGTGTCACACTTGAACACAACGCTGAAAAAAGTATCCCATCGAAAAACCGCTCAAATCCATGAGAACACGGCTCTACTGCATGTAATATATGAATTTTTGTCAGTTTATTTTATTACATATTCAGTAATATATGGATTGTTGTTTATGTGTAGTTGATGTTCTTCACATATATGGATATACGATCACATCCTTAAATTGATGGAAGAGAATAATAAAAAGTGGAGGGTGTACCCTATTTGCGAACCAGGTCGACCAAGATGCAAGAGGTACATCTTTGCGGGTGATCAGTTAAAGGATAAATAAGAAAGAATGGATGCTTCATATCCGTCAGAGATTGAACACCATGACTGCGAACAAGGTGGTTTTTTTCGAGTCCTGTACCTTGTTTCTTTCTAATAAATTGTATTGTTTGCTCAAAAGAAAAAAACAAGATTTTTGTTAAAGGGAGAGCAAAATGTGATCCGAGGAGAGCAAAAATCGTACTTGACTCACTAACTAGGACCCTTCAATATTTTTGTACCAGCCGGACAAAACTATCCTTACTGGTCACATAAACGTTCCGCACACACTAGATTATCTATTGAAACTTACCCTGACCGTTTTGTTCTTCTCTTTTAACACTAAATTCTTATCACCATTACAAAAACTTAAGCTTCCACTAATGGCGATTACATTGGTTCTCGTTTTGTAATCACAAAAAATGGTTGTGCATACAAGAAATTATTTTCACCAACGACTAGACAAGACAATAAATAAAAGTGTTTAATATGGAGGAATTTAATTTAGGTACCTGCAGATATGGTGCAACAATTTATTCCAAGTTTCTAACTATGTGGATCACGAACAGGACGGAACTGTTTTCTATTTAACTTTTCGATCTCAGAAATTTTATAACTTTTTAAACATACTGGATAAGTGACCCAATAGTACTAACTGGTGTCTATGAGCTCCGACGAAACTCCATTGTTACAGACTAAGAACTGTACATGTTATTACGGAGTACTTTTATTCTTCTGAATGGTAGATAAGTAAGAGAGAATATTTCATTAGCTCCACAACGGTAATTGATTTCTTGTTTGAAGACCACTTTTTTTTTTTTTGAGTGGTAGATGAGCGGTTAAGTGGAGAGAATTTTTCATTAGCGACGATCAAAAAAAAAAAAAAAGTAAATAAAATTCATTAGCTCCGCCACTGTTATGATTTCATGATCGCAGCCTATTGATATTTAATGGTGGTAATGGGTAAGGGTTAGAGCATCTCCAACAGTGGGTGGAAAAATTTCTATGTGGAGGTCTTATTTAGACCTTTATTTTGAAGGGTTTATGTGGATTAACCTAAAAACTAGGAAACCATCTCCAACAGTGGATGTTATAACCTTTAGGATATCTATGTGGATAAGATCTTAGCCATTTAGGGCATAACGATTAGAGTTTAGGTAAAATTTGACTTTGAGCATGCGTAAAATATGTGTGCCAGTTGGTTAATTTTGTCCGACTTGTACGAAAATATTGAATCAGACCTAGTCAGCAAGTCAAGTACGATTTTTGCTCTCCTCGGATCACTTTTTGCTCTCCCTTTAACAAAAATCAAAAACAAAACCTCTCCATATTTCCTGCCGCCCTAAATTACGATAGAATACAATGGTTAGGGGTGAGCAAAAGACCCAAAAACCGCCGGCCCGATCCGGCCCAACCGCTTTTTGTGGTTGGGTGTCCAAACCACGTAATTATGGGCCGGTTGTGGACGTAATTTTCAAAATCCGCTGATTTTTGGATTGGGTGCGGGTGCAGCCAGGAAAATCCGTTGGGCGTCCGCACCCGCTAGATTAAGGGTATTTAGGGAGTTTTACAAAATATGTAAGGCTAGTTTAGTATTTTCAAACGCCCTATATAAACAACTTATCTGTTACATTTAGTTTTAGATCGAACATTTAGGTTTTCACTAGTTGAGTTGAGCGGCCGAGAAGTTCCTCTCCTCTCTCCTTGAAATATCTTGATTTTCTTACTTGAATTCTTCTATTGTAGTAATTAATCTCTTGATTCTTTTTTTTTTATACGAATGAAGGATTATTATTGATCTCTTAAATGAACTGACAAAATGTTTGAGAGGATAAAGGGTGGAGGATTACCAACCCATTCCTCAGTTACATGATTTTTGCGAGAATTCTTGGCTATAAGATCAGCACAAGAGTTCGCGACTCTATTGACGTAAACAAAACTAGCACTACTGAATTTCGATAAATTAAAGATTGTGTCTTCTATAACACCCCTATTCTGCCAAGCAATTGAGCTGCTTTTGCCTCCAATAGCTTTCACAACTCCCTCAGCATCCGACTCGAACTGAACCCTCTGGAAACCAAGCTTTAATGCCCAACGAACTGCCTCCTCAGCTGCTAGACACTCGACCTCTTCAGCATCTACTGCCTTCGGTATGAAGATGCATTTGGACCTGAGATGATTTCCTGCAAAATCCCTGATGATTAGTCCAACATCACCATGCTTACTACTTGTTAAGAAAGATGCATCACAATTTATCTTAACAAAATTAAAGTCAGGAGCAGTCCAAGAATTAGTGGCCCTTTTTGTTGTACTTCCTGCACTACTAATTTGAATTTTCCTGCTTCTTGCTAAGTTCGCGTTTGCTAGAAAAGTTGTGATGTTTCTTATTAATCCCTCAGGAGCTGTGGTCTTCTTGTCAAAAACCACTAAGCAGCGTTCTTTCCATAGAAACCAGGCTATAATAGCCATTTTACTCTTCACTTCATCCTCTAGATCATCATCCTCCAACCAGTCAGTAATCCAATCCTTGAGAGAATTCCAATTCCCAACAGTTGATCTAAAGTCCATTAACTTGAACCAGACTATCCTAGCAATGGAACAGTCCAGTATAATATGCTTGGCTGTTTCCACTTCAACCTTGCATCGATCACAATAGACATCTGCAAGATGTATATGTCTACTGTTTCTTTCTTTTGAGGAGAGTATGTTCTTCACACACTTCCAAATAAAAAGCTTTACTCTTGGGATGACATCAAGACTCCATACTTTCCTCCAGATGCTGTTTTGCTGCACTCTATAGTACTGTCCATTTCTGTGGTTCTTGATGTTGTATAGAACCCTGTATGCAGACTTGACCGAGAACTCGCCATTTCTTGACATAGACCAAACAAGCTTGTCCTCACTGTTCGATGGAATGCGCATGTTCAGAATTTTCTCAGCAATGGAATCAGTAAATAGCTCTCTTACCACTGTTTGCTTCCAGTTGTGCGTATCTTGATCGATTAGGTCTGAAACCAGTTTATATTTGTACACATCAGTGGCATTGTACTTTGGCAGTGGTGGAAGGTCCATGCCTTGTATCCAATTATCCTTCCAAATCTGGATTTTTGTCCCATTCCCTAAGGACCAGCAGCTGTACTTTCTGATGAATGCAAACTCACTACTTACACTCTTCCATGACCACGTAGCATCTTCTTAATTTTATCTCTGCATGAAGAGGATCTGAGTCCGGGTAGTACTTTGCCTTAAGAGAGTCAGACCAAAGGCTGGCCTTAGAAGTGCATAATCTCCAAGCATTTTTTGCTAATAGGGCATGGTTGAAGCAGCTCAAGTCCTTGATGTTCAAGCCACCATCATCTGTAGTTCTACAGATCCTTGGCCACGAGGTGTGAAAGAGACCTTTGTTACCTGGTTTATTCCACCAATATCTTAGCTGGAGTGAGTTTATGGATTTGATAGTATCCACTGGCAGCCTAAAGTTGCTCATTTGATGCAGTGGAACAGAATTCAAAACATGCTTAACCATTACAGTGCGTCCTGCTTGACTCATATCCTTCCCTCTCCATTTAGCCAATCTGTGCTCCATACTTTCTATTAAGGGCTTGAAAGAAACCCTCTTTTTCTTCTTCAGAAACAAAGGAATCCCCAGGTACCTTTCGTTTTCATCCATTCTCCGAACTCCCAAGCTGCTGATAATGGTGTTGCATCTTGTGGCATTAAGGTTCT
>JAJJMA010345650.1:0-17252 GCA_023529015.1 Papaver nudicaule
CACACACACACACACACACATAGGGGCTAAGGGGAAAGACACACCGCGAGCCATTAAAAACAGCCACCAGAAGCAATTCCTCTTTGATCGGGTCTGGGGAATGAACTCTAATACATCATGGCACAACCAAAAAGTGAGGAAAGACGCAAGTTCCAAAGTAATGGAATCCTCCTGAGCGTAGTCTGGACACCGCAATTGACCGTCTACTTCCTTGGGAGCCCGGTAATTCACAAAGAGGGGAAAAATTAACGTTTTTTTTATCCTTTAGAGAGCTGGAGACTGCACCACAGGCTCACCCTTCACCACCACATTTGGAGTCACAGGCTCCTTGCATGCCGCGCCTGAGGAGCTTCCTCTGATAAGCGTAGCTAGGGACTGAGCGGAAGCCTTCCCACGAGCTGAGCTTTTCTCCTCTGACACGATAACCATCTTCTTGGCGAGTTCTTTAGACTTCTTCAAAATACGCACCAACCTCCAACCATCTTCGCACATACACTCGTGTATAACGGATTCATGGTATAAGCAAGTGTCGTGAATGGAAGCGCGGCTATGTCTTCTATTGTTATGATACCCTCGCCCCAAGCAAATGAAAGTATAAAACAAAGAAAACCCACCACGTCATCAATTTAGTTAAGTCGGGACCATTGCGCTTGCAAGATTTACTATTGGAGGCCTTTATCGTGTCAAGGATGCCCAAATTCTCGAGAGTACGCTTGTGAGACTTGTGGTTAATTTGTGCCTGACCCACTTGGGCCAGCCAGCATGAGGTTCTGTCGTGAAGAGAAACTTGACTTCAGGAAGCAGATAATCTCCTCTATTTTGGCGAGACAAGAGATATGTTCGAAAGGAGGAAGCGAGTGAGTACCGCTATCCCCGCGCAATAACCATTCTAAATCCGCATGAAGAGGAGGTGATTCTCGATTCAGCAGACGAGCACTGAAATAGTCGTCTGGATAGATCTTGTGGTTAGGCCAAGGATAGGGTATGAACGTGACTTGTAAAGGTCGCGACTCCAAAAACTGAGCATGAGTATACAAACCATCCTCACCGAAAGGCTCGGGTAGGATGACAGTTGTCACGGCTACTTCTTTCACGACTACCTGTTCTTCTACATTTGCTGCCTCTTCCGCGTCTGCTGCTTCTTCCGCGTTTTGATCTCTGTGCTCGTCTGATACATTGTCTTGGCCGCTTATGGTAAAAGAAAGAGTACAGAGTGAAAATAATAGCAGTGAAAAACTAAGTGGCCCATTTATAGGAGAAGGGAGAAAGGTGAAAAGAGAGAGAAACCCATGCCACGTCAGACACGTAACCGTACGATTGACGAAACACACGCCTCCACGTAGGCCACGTCGGGGTGAGTGGGGAGATGAAAGGATTGGGCGGTTACATGAGGACTGGGGTATCCATGGGTGACGGCTGACCCGACAAACCTGTCCGCCCAAGTCTTCGAGGGACTAATGTGGATACCCTAAGCCCAACAAGGTCAAAGAGGCCTTAATTATGTCTACGGAGGCCCATGAAAGGGAAAGTCAATGCATTTGGACTAAGGAGTCAAGATAAGCTTTAGAGACAAGGAAAAGTAAGTTGGTAAATAGAAGGGAATGGGACACATGTCAACATAGAATAAGAGAGGGATCCTTATAAATAGTCATTTGGAAAGATCATTAGGGGTACATTTTTGGGATTGGTGGATTGGTAAGAGAGATTAGTCCTAAATAAGGAAAGAGAGCATTGCACTACTGTGACCGGACCGAACTTCCATATTACCTTATTTACAGCTGTCAACCTTGATTGTCGAAGATTGTAATCAAGCTATCACTTAATATCAATAAAATTTCCATTTTATAAAAAAAAATTGATTAGTATATTTTTATTTTAGGATACAAATATTAGTTTTCGGATTTATTAACTATGTTATTTTTAGGGGAGTATAGAAGTTTATTTAAGTCTTTTAATAAGTTAGGAAAGATGCCTATAGGTAGTGGATATCCTGGAAAACAAGATTTTTATATTTTCAGTGAGCTTAGGTTTTTTTAAAGAGGAGATATAAATGGAAAAACAAAAATTAATTGGTCATTGGTTAATTAAAATTTTATTCTCTTGTTAATTGTTTAAGTTTACTATTGATTTTTATTTATAGTTGGATTCATCCGGAGTTCTACATAATCATCATATACATAGTTATGACTCTTCAGAGTTACGAGGCGTAGTTATCACTGTTAATAGTCGTATTATTTATGAATAATTTGAGGTTTGAATAAATTTATCATCTTTTCCATCTTTCTGTCAATTTTATTCTCTTCCGTTGTAAAATTCATCATTATAACGATGTGCGTCACCTTTGCATTCCTTTAAGTTCCTCTCATTTGACCACATTTATAGATTCATTGAATTACCCACAGTGAGGAGCCCCTTCAATGTTAGTTGAGTTCAAATGTGGCATAACCTCATCCCCAACAATAACTAAACCTTTCATCATATCCAGTCCTTGCAATCTTTTTTGCCTTAGTATATGTGCCTACATGATTTGACGCTATCAGAGCAATGGCGCAAAGACTACAGTTACTAGTGAAGGAGATTGCAACATCATTTTTGAGATAAACCATCTTTGTTTCGGTGGAAGCTTGAGATATGGAGATCTTAGTTCTCTCTTCCTTATCGTCCAAAACATAAACCATCTTAATTATCCCTATTACATTTGATCATGTCCACTATTGAGTCCCTTGTCCTATTTTCGTTGGGGTTTTTATCGTCTAAAACATGTTATAATATGAATAAGATTTCAAATATCATAGCCAGAGTGGAACACGAATTATATAACTTTAAAGATAGAAATAAAGTTTAACTGTGAAAGTGCTTACTGTTTCACTGGCTAATTTGAAGATGGAAGAGCAAAAGCAAAAGTGAGTTACATCCAAAGATTCCCTGATGCGGATGTTCATTCCTAGGATGACATTTTGCATTCTTCCCCATGGATGGTGCATTTTTTCGACATACTTTTTGATGCTAGAAATCTATCCAAAAAGAGAAAAAATTAGAGCAAAAAATAGAATAAAGTCTAATAGATAAATAATCCCTAGTAATTTCTAAACCTAAAGAGTGAAATTAAGATTTTGCATGTCTAGATATGTGCGGAGAAGAAAGATTTGAAGCATTTGTTTTGCTTTTAAGAGGAGGAATCATAATTCGATTGATATGAGATGATTGTGGTTCAACCATAATCCATTTACTATAATAACCCATTTGTATTCATTTCCACCTGATCCAAATCAAACATTAAAATAAGGGAATTAAATATTTGGAAGCGAAATAAGATGAAACTATGCATTTAGAAATGAACAAGATCTTACAGTGAGGCAAACAGAGAAAGAGATGAGACGAGAACCCTCTTTTCTTCTTCTTCAGAGACGAACCAAAGAGAGATGAGAGACTAATTATGGTGTGTGGTCTTGCAAAGTGAGGTAGGTTGGGATTGCAGGTGTATTATTAAATACATATTGCAGCTGTGGGCAAAATTCTTCTTATCTTGTAGGGGCATAATTCCATCGATCTACGTGTCGACATCTGAGATGAGAAGTAAGATAACACAGCCTGGGTGCGAAGTATGGAGGATAATCAAAGTCCAATCGTACGAACCTTGATCGTCATTCGAAGTAATCAAAACCGTACACTTGTAAAGGATAAACTGTAAACCAACGAAGGAGATGATGAAGTAGGTGAAGGTAGTTGAGCCATTAATGACTGTCAAAACGAAGGAGAAGTGTCAGACCCGTGACTAAAGACTCATCTCGATCCAATTACATCCTTGAAGTAAAATACCGAACTCGATACCAAAGCTACCCTCGAAGTATAGACCAAGCTCGAAGAAGATACCCATCGATAAAGTAAACCATGCTCGAGACTCAGATCAGATAGATATGATCCCTCTAGACACAACTTAACTTCGATGAAAGAATCGACTTACTCGACAGAGACTGACATCCCCATCGATACTTAGTCGTACAGATTTGTCTTATTAGTTGTAACCTATTTCTGTAATTCGCCTATATAAAGCGAGCCAAGGCTCAGTTGTAAGGGTTGGATTTCTGAAAGTCTTAAGCGTTTTTTTGAGAGAATTAGCTAATGTTTATGCCCTCTCCTCCGACTTTTGAGCTCATATCGAAGTAGTGTATTCACTTAAAGAAATTGTAATATTAGCTTATCAAATACAAGGTCAAGTTCTTACTTAATCTGCATTCTTTCTACTTAAGTCTTGAATGGATCTGATGCTACTACAATTGTTCTATGTATTGTATCCGGATACAATACATAGAACAATTGTAGTAGCATAGATCGAGTGGTTGTGATGCATCAGATCTGTAGGTAGATTTTATGCATCTACATGTATTTGAATACCTAGAGATATTATCTTTTTGAATGGTAAAATTTTTGGATGAGTAACAATTACTTGTCTAGTAAATGTTAGCCTAAAGCGATATAAGGCGTAAAGCCGTGGATCGGTCCTACAAAAAAGACTCTTTTGGTTTTCATTTTAGCCTTAAAATTATTAAAAATTAGAAAAATTATGGGATTTGTAGCCTTGGTGCTAACTTTTCCGAGTTTACACACGCTGACTATGTAAATAAACCATTGTTGTTTCTTCTTCTTCTTTTTAGTCATTTTTTTTTCTTTAGCAACTACAACCGATACAACTTAGTGATTATTGTTACGACGCATTTTTCTCTATGTTACTTCATCTTTAATAAAGGGAAGAGTTGGATGACAAACATACTAGTTTGAATCATCAACTGTGTTTAAGGGTGTCAATGGATGTCTAAAAACTCCACAAATCCATTCGAATTCGCAAGACAAGATATTGTAAGAAAATATTAATCGGATTCGGATATCGAATTTTTATTCAAAAAAGAAACTAGCTGGATACAGATTCAGATGCAGAGATATCCGCATCCGAAATTTTCGTATCCGAAATTTGATACATTATTAATAATATGTATATTATACTACTTACGAAATCGCATATTTATATTTAAATCTTATATATGTTTATTCTGATTTTTGTTTTCTTATGTAATATTAATTTCTCACAAAAATACTAATATTGAAAAATCCTTCAAAAGCCCATTATGGAGGTGTTGATTGCGAGAGAGCCTGATTGCTCATACATACTTTATTAGAAGATTTTTCTAGGTTTTTTTTTTCTTTCAAGTTTTTTAAAATAAATGTTTTCTTTCAGGCTGGTTTTCAGTTGGTTGAGAATAGTTGTTTGTTTGTGTAGTTGTTATAATAACGTCAAAGCTGAAGTTATATCTATCTATCTATCTATCGATATGTATGTATGTATGTATGTATGTATGTATGTATGTATGTTAGTTTAGCATCTGAGTGTAAGGCTGATTTCGCAGAGAATGACATCAAAGTCAAAACCATCGGAATTGACATATTATGTGGAATGGCAGGTGATTATGACTTCACAGAATCTGTATCCACAGATATGGATACACAAGTGTGGGCTAACCTCTCTGTTAAGAGGAGCCGACCATCTGTTAAGAAGTGCGCCGGTATGTTAGAGAGCTTGTATTCAGATTATTTGACACAAGGGGATGAGGAGGTCGATCAGCGGTGGCACAAGTCAGTAGGAAAAGATAGTCACGCTTTTATGATATTAGGTGGGTATGAGGATGTGGGTGGGAATGAATTAGTACTCCATTTGTGGTCTGCCACAAAATTAGAGGCACGAAGAGAATCAAAGTATTATTGTATTGGTTCTGGTGCACCCTATGCCGAAGTTCTATTAAAAAAAAATTCGTTCAGTTACAGCTGCCGTCAAGGTCATGAAGAAGTGTTTCCTTAAATCGGGTAGATATGATTGTAAAACTGGAGGAACCCTTACTAGTAAGTAATAAAAGTAAATCTATCATTTTATATTTATCTTAAAGAGTATATTTTTTTCCCTCACTAACAATAAACAATTTCTTGAAGCTTGGATCATTAGACCTCCCTCAGACCCTGGAGATGTGAGACGCAGATGTCCACATAAAGAATAACGGGAACCATCGAAGAGTCATCAACAACTTTGTATGAATTAAAGACTCACTACAATGATGATTTCAATGACCGCATTCTCAACCAAACGTATCCAGCTGATGGTAGGACCTACTCCTTAAGGTCAGTGCTACATCTAATTGATCTATTTCATTATTGTTAGTTTTATACAATGAAATACTAGAATGAATCTAATGATGTTTCCTCCGGTGTTTGCTTTTACTATTTAGATGTTTTTGTTAATTGGTTGTAAAATCTTGGTGTTGGATTTCTAGATGATTTATGTTTTGATGGAGGAGTTCTTTTATGTTTCTTGCCTTCATTGCTTGTTCAATTGGACTTTTTGATGAGGGTTTTTTATTTCTTATTCCATAGGGTTTCTAATAAAACCACTACAGTTATTGCTAGGTTTCTTTGCTCCCAATAATTGTGGATTGTAATTAGGAGAAACCTTAGAAATACTGGATTCCTTTGTTTGCCAAGTGATTGAAAATTTCTGATTTATGTTGTGAAGCAATTGAACAAGGAAGGCTTTGGAATATGGATTTGTCTTGCCAGTTACATTTCGATTTACAGTTGCCAATGTGCTAAACTAGCAATGGGTGGTTACCTTGTATTTTAGGAATTCAACGTGTAAGTTACCTAGTATTTTAGGAATTCAGAAAGTGAAGTTACCTAGTATTTTAGGAATTCAAAGTGTGAAGTTACCTAGTATTTTAGGAATTCAGAGTGTGAAGTTACCTAGTATTTTAGGAATTCAGAGCATCTCCAATAGTGGTGTCTAATTTTATTTTTCTTAATTACGCCACATAAGAGTTAAGACCCTCATATAAAAAGAAATTCATCTCCAATTGTAGGGTCCTCAAAACTAGGAGTAGTGACAAGGCAACCAAAAGGTCTTAGAGAAAGTCCTATTTAACTATTTTTTTCTAATTTTATTTATAGTCAAAAATAAAATAAACCAATAGAAAAAAGAAAGAAAATCAATTAATTTTATCCTTATATATAATAATTGAAACCAAATACTCAATTCTCATTCATTCTGACCCCACCTTTTTAAGATCTAGATGAATGCGGTGAGAGTATTCCAAAATAGAGCTCTCTCATTCACTCTGGCCCCACTCAACTCATTTCTTTTTCAGTTACACTCTACTTACACCTCCATAACCGACCACTACTCCCACTTCAGTCTCTCTTGATCGACCAACTTCCCCACTCCTTCCCTTTTCACAACTTCCATCACTTCTGTTTTTCGTCCTTTAGCAAAACCAGATAAGACTTAGGAGAGAGAGAAAAAGAACAAAAGATAGAGATGAGACGAGAATGGAGATGAAGAAGTTTTCTTAAACGAAGCAAAATAAGAAAAACGACCTAATAACCTCTTTTTGTAACTTTCCCTCTGCTGCTACATGAACCAAATGACACAAGAATGTACACCTGCACCGACAGACACCGTCGAATCTCTTTATCTACAAGCAAAGTTTTTTTTCTTTCTATCGATCACTTTAGTTCTTTAAATTCATTTGCATTCTTATCCATGTATTTCCTAACGATTTACTCATTAAGGAAACACGATAACGGAAATTGTAATTGACTTGAGTTTAAAAAAAATAGGTTGATTATAAAACCCTAACTAAACAGTAATAGAGATTGGAAAGTGGGTTTATCAGGAGTAAAAAGGAGTTGATAATGCTTTCTTTTGGAGTTCCTGGGGCTTTCTGCTGCAGTTCAGGCGTTAATGATGCTATTGGAAATCTTAAGAAAATGATATCCTTATGGTGATCCAACATAGGTAAGTTCTTTCAGTCTTTATTTAATCTTTAATGGATTTTAAATTTGTGGTTTTTTATTCTCTTTGATTTAGTTTGATGCATTGAGAAACACAATATGGAGAAAGACATAACCGAGGATATCAAGAAGAAATCTGATAAGAAACGTGGTCTTACTTGGCATTATATTGTTGGTCGCAATTTTGGTATTACTTATCACTTTCTCATTGTTGTTTTGTTAATGAATCTTAGTTATTTGTGGAAATGACTTAGCGAACTAAGAGTGGAATTTGAATCCGTCTGCTGCAATATCGTTTTCTTTTTCTAGCTGCATTAGTTGTCACGTATCTCCATTATTTGTGAGGTTTCTTTCTGTTTCTTTTGACTAAAGATTTTATGACTCTTTCAGTGTTTGTGTAGTTTCTTTCCGTTTCTTTTGACCAACGATTTTATGACTTTCAGTGTATTTTGATTGCTTAAGGAGAAACTTAGTAAGGTATGTATTTTTTTATTTTACGACTTCCCTCTTACAGCCGCATTTTGATTCGTCTACTTATAACTCTGTAAATCCTGGTGATTCTATTTTCGGTTGTCGCAAAAGTTACTCTCCTTAGCAACTTTAGTCCTATTACAATGATAACACTAACTTAATATTAAATTATTAGAGAACTTTTCTGTCATTTCGTCTGATGACAAGGTTCTTGGCATCACTTTCAAGCCAATTTTCGGATTTCAAATGCTCTTATGCATTTGTTAGTGGGATTGAAATTGTAGCAATGCTCAGTGCTGCAGTCGGTGTTACGAACATGGTGCTAAGATTAGATCTCAGAAGCTCAGAAGTTTAAGAATAAATATCTTACTTTATCAGTCAAGTCCAGCACCACTACATCTCCATATCTTTGATTAAGGTCATTCAAATGGCGCTCCACCGCTTTTGGATAAATAGAAGTATGTAAAACATTAGATCTCATCAGTATAAAAATATATTGATAATATCTGAATTAGATGGTTACTTATTGTTTCTTCATGAGTCATGACTAATAATTTATGTTTTCTTATGGAGTTTAATTCAGTTTATCGTTTAACTCTTTTGGGATTAAAAGTAGTGTTAATTCTTACTATGATTCTTATTTTAGGTACCCTAGAAGAAACAGCTAAAGCTTATGACATTGCAGCAATCAAATTTCATGGTGTAAATGTTGTTTTCTAAATTTGACCCGATAAGATTTGACATTGAACGTACTAGATCGAGTGATGCATTACTTACCGGAGAACTTGCCGACAGACATAAGGATGTAGAACCTGTTCATGTTGTAGAATTTATCGGCCATCATTTCTCTGTTCAAACAACAAGAACAACTGCAATAGCAACAACATTAACAACAAACTACATCAGTTGAGAATCCTGATCACGAATTTGGACAAACTATTACACGGGTTACTATCTGTGTTGCATATATTACAAGTTTAAAGCAGCTCGATTGGAGGTAACCTCGGCTTTCAGTTCCCTTTTGGAGGAGGTCAATCATCGTCTTTCTGTAAGTTAAGCCTACTTCAAGCACCAAATAAGCTTTTAGATTCCATTAGGAAAACTTAAGCTTACTGCAATATTCACCATGGCACACTTGCATATGTTTGCTGACTGATGCTTAACTTTCATATTGTGATGTAAATAAGAGATATTGATTAGTATGAGGATTTATACATGTGACACAAATAAGACATTTAGATTTATAAACCATTTCTGATAATGAAAGGTTTTAACCCTAAGGTTTGATATATGTTTATAACTAATTTACTAGATAGTAACCAGTGCTTCGCACCGGGGTATTGGCACACCATTTTGTTTGGGTGGCCACTAGGACATGAGAACTTTCGCTTCAAATAATGTAAGTCGCATTAATTAACATTCAAAAAGAAGAATTATTCAAGAACATAAATGTACTTAAATAGGCCGCAATACTAACAAACCAAGTCACAATCAGACAGATAAAATTTAAACAATATCTATCGACTAAATACCAAAGTAAATATCTTTTAAATGCCAAAGTAAATCTACAATACAACTCTTCATCAGTATGTCCTGATAATACATTGAGGTCTAAATATGATCTCCACATGGAATTTTAGCACCCACTGCCGGAGATGCTCTCAGAATGTGAAGTTTATGTACAGTACACGTTGGAAAATGTTTTGAGATTTTATTTAGTTACCCAATCACTACTCTTAACTTATTCATTTGATGACAGGGCGTTGAGAATTTCCCCAAGTACAAAGTTGTCATCTAGATCTCCCAGTAGATGACATGAAGGTGTCGAATGGATACTTCAAAATTGGTACATACCAATTTTGCTAGCATGGCCGTGGGAAGATGGTGTTGAAAACCCAAAATCCTTCAAATCATATATGCATTTTGATTCTTCCTCTTGCAAGCAATATGATCCGCATCCAATCCAATGATGAGTGTGGACACCCAACCACAAAAAGTCTGGTAGACCGGATTGGGTCGGCGGATTTCGTGTCAAAACGCTCACCCCTATATTGTGGCTACAAGTGCATTTTACATCATAGTAAAATTAAGGGGAAATATATTTCTGGCCCACTTATTTTTTTTCTTATACTAATAACCCATCATTAAGATACCTTATATTGGAAACCCATAATTATGTATTGTACTAACACATTACAAAACTAACCTTACTAATCTCCTGATAATTTCGTTTTAATGTATTATTAAAAAAAGATAAATACAGTATGTGATAAAGTCAACATTTAGGATATTTAATATCCCCGAAAATATTGCTTTACCTAGGAATTCACGCAATGATATTTATTCGGTTTTCATTCCACAATCTTCTTAATAATATAGAGACAGATGTATCACCACTATTGCCATTATCAAACTCAGTGAAACTCCATTTTTATTATTATAGATTTATCACTTAAAATGACGATTATCACCATTAACACCACATCTTTAATAAAGGGATTTCATTGTCAGTTCGGTGTAAGATTTGATTTGATTATCACGTTGTAAGGTTAGAATATAACTTTTCTTGATATACTGCTTGATGGTGCTACAAGCAAGATTATCATACTATTTAATGGTATTACATGTCGAACTTAATGGTGAAAATTCGATCAGCCCCGTGAATACTGTTTTGGATGTTGTTGGAATTAACTAAATTTAATCACCATCCATTTGTGCTCTTGTTTTCTGTAAGTTTTTCATTTTTGTAGCTCTAGCATTCGCAAATTAGCAGTTGCCAAGGCACAAACCCAAGAACTGGTGGTTTGTGAAATATGAAATTGTCATCGTTTCAGGTGTGCTAGCTGAAATTATCACCGGCTGCAAGGGTGATAACTGAGATTATTTTATGCCCGGAAAATTGAATTATCATCGTTTTGATGTGTGATAGCTTAATTGTCACTATTTATGCAAGGAAAATTGAAAATTATCACCAGTTGCAAGTGTGATAACTGAGATTATTTTATGCCCGGAGAATTGAAGTTATCATCGTTTTGATGTGTGATAGCTTAAATTGTCACTATTTATGCAAGGAAAATTAAAATTATCATCGGCGTGAATTGTGATAACTGAAATTGTCACTATTTATGCTAGGAAAATTGAAAATTATCACCAGTGTCAAGTGTGATAAGTGAAACTGTCACCATTTGTATCTCTCTAATAAATATCTTTTCCAAACAGAACAGGTACCTTGCTGTAATTTTCACCAAATACGGTACCTTTATGTTTATAGCAGTTTCTTACTTCGGTTCACAAGCTTAACTTCTTTATCAATTTAGGTAAGCTTAACCTTTGTTTCTTTAGTATTTTGGGTCTCCCGCGAGGAAGGTTGCTCCTTTGAAGAAGACCAAGAGAGCTGCTCCGGTTAAAGCTAAACAACATCAAAGCTCCTGCTGCACGAGGGCTAATATCGTGTGTAGTGCTTACCTTTAAGATGTGAATATAAAGAAATATTCAGGAGCTTTGTTTTACTGCGTATTATTAGTTGGTTTTAGGCCACCTCGGTTTGCAGAATATATGAACATATTATGTGTAATTTCTGTAGCCTTTTGCTTTGGTTTAATGGAGAATTTATAAACAGTTCGGTTTTTGTTTACATTTGATTCAGAAATGGTGGTATACAAACTTTTTATCCTATTAGTTACTGCTACTGGTTAGCCAAAAAAATAACTAATTGCAAAATTTTAAAATAGTTTTACCTCTGTTTGATCTTATTGACTATGGAGATTACGATGAACACAAAGTTAAACCATGGAGTTTAATATGGTAGAAAAAAGAAAAGCAAAAGAGAAGCCGAAATGGAAGGAAACAAGAAGCCGAAATGGAAGAAGACAAGCGGAAGCTAGGGATAACGGAAATGGAGGAGAGTATCACCGTAATATTAGTATAAAATTTTCTAAATATTTTGTAAATGAGAGAAATAAGTTAAAAGGGTATTTTAGCCATGAAAAATATCTAACAATTCAAAGTCAACCAAAAACTTACTATTTTGGGTTTGCAATCTTAATTGTGGGTTTTTAAAAGAGAGAGAGTAAAAATTTGGGCTACACAGAAATTTTACTGGGCCAAATTTTTTACCCATTCCAAAAGATAATCTCTCAGTCAAAGTTGACAGGTCCTCTCTCTTCTACCTCACTCTGGAGGAGAAGAAGAAGAAAAAGAAAAGAATTCTCATCGACTTGACTGTAAGCTCTTATTCTCTCTCTTCTAATTGGGCCGACCGAGCGAAGCGAGGGAGGACCCTATATATGGTGACTTTGTGTCAAATGTAGGGTAACACAATTGAACCAATTTGATAAAAAGATTGGAGGGCATAAAAGCCATTAAAAAAGTTAGTCTCTTTTTTAGACCGCAAATGCCCCTCCTTTCAATTTTTTTTTTCTGCCTTAGACATTTTCGTAAATAAACAAAAGAGGAAGGACGAACACGTAGTTCTGTTTTCACGGAACTTGGAAATGACTAAGTAGTCCCTTCGGACTTTTAATACGGAATGACTAAGTAGTCCCTCCGCATTTTTGTTTTTCTTCTTGCATTTTGGTAATAATGAAAGTTATCAAGGGCAAGCTTGTAATTGGGCGATGTCGAGGTCGGGTGTTCGAATCTGGCTCACCTCAATTTGTTCGACATTATTATTTTTCAACTAAACCAAACTTCTTCTTCTTCTTTCATAGACGAACTTCCAGAGAAACCAAACCAAAAAATTGGGGCGATTTTTTTCCTTTCAATTTCTGAGCTAAATGTGTTGATTTTGAGTGTGTTGGTTTCGATCATCAAGGAATTTTCGATGGTTGAATGAAAAATAGTTTGAGGTTCAATTTCTTTCAACCCTAACCCAAACTATCTTTGCTCAATCCTTTGAAATCCCTGTAAGACATTGTATAGTTGTTTTTGTTTTACAAGTTTGATTATTTTCCTGACCATGCTGAGTTGCGAAAGCCATTGAAGAATCTCTGGCAACAACTGGTGAGTTTTTTTTTTATTATTTTGAATTAGGGGTTTTGTGAAATTGATTATACTTTAATCGAAGAAAGCCAAGGGGTTTTTAATTTTGAGTCTTTATGAACTATAGAAATTGTTAATTTCACCTGGGTTTCTTTTAGATTAGGAGTAGTAATCACGTGGTTATAGAAATTGATACTAACATGACTTCATTGTATTGTAATTTCTTACTTTTCATTTTTTTGTTTTTCCCTAATTTGTTGTGTTTGTGTAATTAGTTACTAACCCTTACAAACGGAACATAAAAGCTACATGAAACATGTTTACTATGGTTTCGTTCAAGTCTTGAAAAATTGGTTTGCATCTAAACTTTCGAAGTTAAGCTCATTAGACTTAAATTGTTTCCTAGAGTCTGTGTTCATTCCATTTTTGGTCCGTAAATTGTCGAATTGTCTCGTCGTTACACTTATAGCATGTATGCTGTACCGTCTCCAACAGCTCTCATCCGCAGTTTGTACATCGAAATCCTTCTTAAAAACACTAGCAATGCACATTGTTTGTTTGGATATGACTCTGATTCCATCCATTTTGCATGTTTGAAATGGTGGAAGTTACACCACCTACAGCGTGCTGTAGTTATGGTACATATTGAGCTTAGACCCAAGGTTCAATAAAGTGAACTAAATGGCTCAAAGTTGAATGAATGTATACTGTAATTTGCAACTTTCCTGTTAAGTTCTTGTTGCATTTCTACTCTATGACGTTGAAATTAAGTTAGACTTCCACACACCTGTTTCTATTTAACATACCTTATGTGCATCTCTTAGTACATCTTCAATTAATACGTTGAATGTTGGGTCTACCCCTGCATGTTTTTCATCCTTACCTGGGTGTTTGTGTCAGTTAGTCCATGGAGTGAATCCTGTTTTGCTTTAATCAATATGCATGTCTAAAAAAGAGGTAAATTCATCTTATTAGCGTTTTTCTTGGCAATCGGTCCAAGGAGTGAATCCTGGCTTGCTTTAATCAATGTGCATGTGTAAAGAGGCGAGTGCATCTCATTAGCATTTTTCTTGGAGGTGCAGGCAATTGTGACGGAAGAGGATGGAATGGATTCAGTGGCCCATAGATTTCTCTCTACAGCAGTTAAGGTATGGTGTTATTATCCCTTGACATTTTATCTGTTATAGAGTCAAGATGGTTGTTTATAGCCATTTTCTCAACGAGGTTAGATCGCTTGTTTTAGTCTGTTAGCTATAAATTTTACATATTTAGGCGATACCAGGACAACCCTTGGTGGAGTTCATGTCATAACTATAATATTCTGGAAAATGCGTTATTTTTATCTCCTTGCTATGCCACATAGGATCATGTAGCTATCAGCATTTCGTTTCTCTTGTGCTGATCAAACAGAATATTTAATCCCATTTGTATGTACCTCACCAGTTAGACCGGAAACCATCCAAGTGTGTAGTATTCGAGGATGACCCAAGAGGGATAGTTGCTGCACAAAACTGTTCCATGATGGCTGTGACTTTAATTTGGCTACAGTATGTGATGTTGAGGTATTGGTATCTAATTTGGCTAAGAGTCTAATGTTTGTTTACTGTTTAGTTTTGAAGGACTAGCAAGAATTGGTGAATGCAAGGCACTTCCAAAAAGGCGCCGAGAGGAGAAGCGATTGCAAGAATTATCAAATGCAACAATGTAGAGTCTAAAGTTTGTTTACTATTTTGCTTATATTTTTTTTTTGGCTTTATATATTCTTTGTTCCTTCTTCGGTCGGGCGGCCCACTCCCACCGTGGTAGCGGTCATCTAGTGTTTATTTTCATCTCATATTTCGTTTCTAGGTTTTGCATTTTCTTTCTCTCAATTTTTTGTTTTGTTTTGAAATTAGTATTTCATTTGGATCATCAGGTGGAAAGTGGATACATACAAATGTGTTGTTATTTTGGTAAAGGGAAGAATTCTGGTTTTGTATGGATCACCCTGGTAGAATAATCGTTTCAATTACATATGATTTCTCCTCTCCAAAACAAAACAAAAGCTTCAAATCTTTCTTCTCCATTTAGAGCTGGACCTGGTAAATTTTAATTTCACTTTTTTTTTTTTTTTTTTGGGTTAGAATTAAATTTCACTCTTTAGGTTAGAATTAGGGTTAATTTGTTTGGTTTTTATCTGTTAGATATTTATTTATGTTTTTTGCCCTGATTATTTTGGATAGATTTCGATCATCGAAAAGTCTGTCCGAAAAAATCAACATCCATGGGGAAGAATGCAACACACCAGAGGAATGAATATCTGCATCAGGGAGTCTCTGGATGTAACTCACTTTCAACAATGCCCTTCCATCTTCACATTTGCAAGTGACTCAGTAAGCACTTTCAGGATTGGACTTTAAGGTTTTTATATTCCTTGTTCTTTCAAACTGGTTTGTTCATGACGGCATTGATTCCAACATTAGCACTGGACTTCACATTGCAGTGAATGGGTTTTCTTAATTTCTCTTCTTTACTTACCAAATTTGAGTTGTTATTATACTTAATTATGATAAAGGGCCAAAATTCAGAGTCATTTAGTTTTCAAGGCGCACAAAATTCCCTTTTGGACAAAGGACAATCTTATATGCAAATTTTAGTCTGCTTGCTTATATGCACTCTATAGGGCAGAATTTGGGCACAAGACGCACCATGACTACGCTTTTTATTTTCCTTGCACCATGTCATTACGGTGCAGATCAGGCAACATTTTTCGTATTCACAGACTATGCAGCTTGCTTCCTAGGTTTATTTATAGCTATCCGAACATTTAAGAGGGAATATTCGAAGTGTTTGCACTGATTGATCTACTTTTGTTACAATCCAATTATACATTATATTCTGTCATACACTCCTTAGTTGAAAACTCATAAGAGCTTCATTACCGGTTTGCATACTTTTGATTGCTTACGTGTATCACTGTCCATAATGACCTGTCATGCTTTATGCATCTCTTACCTCAGGTTTTACTTGTACCACAATGAAAGGTATTTATTAGAGGTTTCACCTATGAAAAATTTAATCTCATCACATGCACCCGAGTCGCTGTGTCTTTCTGTTGTGCAAAAGAGCAGTTTATTCACTAGTATAGTGTTTCTCCATTGGTAGCCTGGTTGATATAGAATCGCATTTGGTTTGAAGGTTTGCTAATTTGGAAGGCCATGTAGTGCTTCAGATGACACAGACATTTTGTAGCTGTTAACTGAAAGTGAATTGTTCTACGGTCACATTGATGCAAGTATTTACTAGTCATGTGGTGCTTGAAATAATCATTTTAATGGTAGGCAATGGTATGTCATGGTCAAACCTAACAAATCATTTCATCCTCTTAAGATCTCAACAGAATTCTAAAGTTGCATGCTCACTGATTAAGATGTTAAACAGTTTAGATCATTTCATCATCTTGCGAAATGGACTCTTACTCTGCTTTGTTATAACTTGAGAATCTCACTCACACCATGAGATCAGATGAATGCAACATGTAGGAATTTTGTTTTAGTCTTTTCCTTTGGGTTGGGAAGTAGACCTAAGTACTTGGGCTTCAAATGTGGTAGTCGTCTGATTATATCGTCTCTGTTTTTGCTCTGCTATCATGTTTTTTGTTTAACGTTATGTTGAATTCAATGAAGCCACTACTTAAAACCATGGGCTGTTTTCAATCTGCATTTATTTTTCTCGAAAGCAAAGATTTAGGGCTATTGAATATGATTAATGCACTAGGTGTCTGACCCAATATTACTAATCTGAGATGTTTGATGTTTAGTTTTTACGAAAATTTAATTTAAGTCTTGAAAATCTTCAACGACTAACTCTAAACATCTATAACTTGCATATTGGATGTCGATGTGTTAAAATTTAGACTTGTGAGCTCTTATCTATTCCATGGCCCTTAAAATGTGCTATATATTTCATTTCGGGTTTAAACTAGAATCTGC
>JAJJMA010345651.1:0-14517 GCA_023529015.1 Papaver nudicaule
GACTTTTCAATCATATATCCATGATAACCTCTGATTCCTGTTCAAAAATTACTCCCTGTGAGGAATCAAAACATGAATCGATCTCAGTCATGGTATGTGAAAAAATAATGGAATTGAAAGGAGAGATTGCACTCCTAAAAGATGAAATACACAAATCCATTGTGTTTCAAACAATTCCTGCATCTATTGGCAATATTGCAACTATTCTTGTGCAAAAAGCCAAGAACGTTGATACATCTGTCACCAACGTAAAAAACACCAAAGATGCATCTACGATCTGTCAAATTTGCAAAACGAATAAAACTATTCGGACAAGATCAAGAAAACACTTTGAAAATAAAGGAATAGTAGATCTTGAACAAAAGCTAGATCAATCGACCAATCGACCAAAAGACCAATCGACCCAATCAAAAATACCAATCGACCCAATCATTGGTCACGACCCAAAGAACATACTGAGACCAAGAAATTTTTTCGACGTTCTCAAAGTTCTGGAAGTCATTGTTTCAACAAATCTGTTGAAAAAACACAACATTGGGTTCCGAAGAGGAAGATACATTCTGTCAACAATCAAGATAAGGGAATAGAAGCTTTGCAAGATGATGCTTTGAGTAAATTGGTTACTCAATTTCAAGACATCCTCGATAAAAGAAAGCAAGGTTCTTCAAAGCTAAAATATCTCATTAACATACGTCTGAAGGAGCGGAAACTCTCAGGTAACTCCTCAACCGTTGAATCTTACTTTGATGATAGCAACTTCTATGAAAAATTCTCAAAAGGAAGAGAGACAAGATTGATGACACAAGGCGAGTGGGAGAGCACTCGCCATAACACCTAAAAGTCTTATGAGTTGCCCCTCTTATCTATGTACTGTCTAGATAAGAGTGAAGTAATTGTTCTTATGAACAATGAGAGGACAGTACACCTCACGTTTTTTTTTTATCTCACTATTGTGCTATTATGTCTTTTTGATTTTGATAAATAAAAGTGAGATCCTAGTATTCAAAGTAATAAACCTTGTAGGAAATTTCTTGAAAACCAATAATAAGACACGCAACTGTTGAGCCATGCTCCAAAAATTTGCTCTGAGTTACATATTGTTGACAATATCAGAGGTTGTCTTATAGCACATCATAAACATGCTTTCACATCTAATAAGAGGCCAATTTGCAGAAAGGGTCAACGGTTATGATCGAACCGAACCGCCCACTACTGGTGTAGCTCCGACTGTGATCGAAACAGAGACAGACCACGATGATGTAGAGGAAGAAGTTGAGCCAATTGCTCCTGAAAAACCTCTATAGGTCCGTCGGAATACATTATTGGAGAAACATTCACTACAAAAGTGATGACTAGGCAGCAAGCACAAAATTTATGTCATCATGCTTGTTACCTGTCTAATGTTGAGCCAAGGAATGTTAATGAAGCACTACAGGACTCTTCATGGATTAATGCTATGCAAGAAGAACTTAGTGAATTCGAACGACAAAATGTTTGGACACTTGTTGATCGGCCACCAAACATTAATGTTGTAGGTACAAAATGGATCTTCAAGAACAAGTCTGGCGAGTTTGGTACTATTGTAAGAAACAAAGCCAGACTTGTAGCTCAAGGGTTCTCCCAAATTGAAGGGATTGACTTTGATGAGACTTTTGCTCTTGTAGCAAGGCTTGAATCCATAAGACTTTTACTTGCTCACGCATGTCATCTGAAGATAAAACTCTATCAAATGGACGTCAAATCAGCGCTTCTTAATAGTAATTTGAAGGAAAAAGTCTTTGTTGCTCAACCTAAAGGTTTTGAGGACCCAACTAATCCAAAAAAAGTGTATCGGCTAAACAAAGCACTTTATGGATTAAAACAAGCTCCTCGAGCTTGGTTTGAGAGGTTGACATCCTCCTTGTTTGGGTAAGGATTTATCAGGGGAGGTGCCGACAAAACCCTGTTTATAAAGTGGTATGGTAAAGATAGTGTGATTGCTCAAATCTATGTTGATGACATAATTGTTGGCTCCACTTCTGAAAAACTTACCAAGGAATTTCAAAGCTCATTGAGTGAAGAATTCCAAATGAGTAATGTAGGTGAACTAAAACTCTTCCTGGGAATACAAGTTCAACAACACGAAAGTGGAATCTACATATCTCAGCAACAATATGCCAAGGATATGGTTGAAAAATTTGGTTTGACTAGTGCATCACCAAAACCAACACCTATGGCAACTACTGACAAAATCAGTAGAGATCTGCAAAGTGAAAAAGGGGATCAAAAGCTTTACAGATCTATGATTGGAAGCCTTTTGTAGTTAACATCAACAAGACCCGATATTGCACATCTCAATGCTTTTAAAAGGATTCTACGTTATGTCAAAGGGACAATAGGCTTTGGTCTTACGTATACCTTTGACACCAACACCAATCTGGTAGCATATTCTGATGCAGATTGGGCTGGTAACAAAGATGACAAAAAAAACACTTCGGGTGGATGTTTTTTCATTGGGTTAAATCTTGTAGCATGGCACAACAAGAAACAAAACCCACATTTATTATCCACATGCAAAGCAGAATACATAGCAGCTGGCTCTTGCTGCACTCAGCTGATGTGGATGAAGCAGATGCTCGCATATTACGGTATCAAAGTGGGAACTATGAATATCTACTGTGATAATACTAGTGCTATACGCATTACTGAAAATCTAGTGGAACATTCTAGAACCAAACACATTGATATCCGATATCACTTCCTAAGAAATCTCTATGAAGATAAGATTGTTATACTTGAACATGTGCCGTCAGAACGACAACTTGCTGATATACTCACAAAACCATTAGATACACGAACGTTTCAACACCTTCGAAAATCTATTGGTGTCGTTCTTGTTCATTAGAAACAAGAGTGTCTAGTTTGTTAGGCAGAGACAAACTAGATTAAAACTTCTTTTCAAAAAAGGAAATAAATATTTGTACATGTCTTTACTTGTAAGACATAAGTTGTTCTTTATTGAATAACACCACATGGGGGAGAGTTCTTAACTTGAACTTGCGTTTAATAACAAATCTTTTCGGGGATCATGGTTGTGGAATATTAGGAGAAAAGTGTGTCTATATTTCTCCAAAGATGAATCAACTTAGAGATGATTGTTCTGATTTCCTAGTTATGTCATCTTAAACTTGGTATGCGAGTACTTAGCTTAACCTATTCCATAGTTTATGAAACCCTAGTCTCGAACTACTTTGTCATATTTTTGTGACAAATAGGGGAAGAATACATATGGTTCTTGTTCTTGTGGTTCATAACCATAGGGGGAGAACGACATGTGCTTACTTGTTGTACTTTTCCAAAGTATCAAGTAAGGGGGAGTAATTACAGCTGAGAAGAAGTTTCATATCAGGAATGAGTAGAATCACTTTAAAAGTTTTGATACACGGACTTTAAAGTTTGCTCAGATTCTTACTCTTTGCACAAACAACATGTGGGATTAGCATATTAACCCATGTAAGCTTGAGCGTACCTTTGTAGTTGTTTGAGCTAGAAATGTTGAAGGTGTTGTCTACGGATTTTTCAACAAGAGTTAAAAAGAACACATCAAGACTCAAGGGAGAATTTGAATTCAAAAAATCAAGATACATCTGGTTAGTACTTAATTGTATATCTTTTGAATGCATATGTAAATTGGTTTTGTCACTAAATTTGACAAAGGAGGAGATTGTTAGGGCATTGTCCGGTCAAACCCACTAGCGTTGGTATGTCAAGCTGGTTGTCAGTTTTAGGTGTCAAAACACAATTCCTGATTTAGCCTACTAGAGTTTAGATTTCGGAATTGGGATATAGACTAAGTAGTAGTGACCTTGAAGACGAAGACTGTGAAGACAAAGAAGACATCCATTATTCTTCATCGACAAAAGGTTAGTGGGAGTTATGAATTTTATGGAAATTCTTATATTCTACTTTCTCTATCTTTCGAAATAGTTGGTTTAGTAGAGATACTAATAGCGATTGAGATCGTGTTCTTTTCTACATGACCATGAGTTATGTTGGTATTTGTTCCCACGAATACTAAGTTTACAAGAATGCATGAGATAGATTCGGTACCATTTGTCCATTGCAATGGTTTGCTTGTAAATAACTTGTTGGATATGGGTGAATCTAAAGGAGTACTCTTGAGCAAGAGTCCAGTGGATTATAGCTGAGGGTGTCTAACACGTCTAAGTACTGGCCCAGTCCAGAACTTCCAGCGGATCCAAGTTAAACCATAATCTGAATAACGACGGTTCCCGGACCGGTTCGTGAACTGTGACTCCGGAATTTCCTTCTAAGTTCCAAAGTATCAATTTGCACGCATACTAGTACGTGAACGTCAGATTCGATGCATTTGGTCGGGATTCAGATGGACGGTTTGCGAACCGGCCAAAGTGAATATATTCTCTGGGATTTTCACACGGGTTAAACTCTGACTCCTTATCTCTTAGTTGGACTTGGTTATCACGAAAATATCTATTGTGGTCCATCTAACGATTCTCAATGTGTCAATAAGATAAAGATTATCTCTAGTCTGTTGGATATCAATCTTGAAGTGTTTTTGAGCTAATAAAACACTTGGCAGATAAATTATAAAAGATTTCCACTTGAGATAAATCTAGGTTTCTTGGTTTGCAAGTTAGGGTTTCCTAAGCTTGTGAAAAAAGTAACTAGTTGCTTTATTCCAAAGCAACCTATCTTGTTGTGTGCTATAAATAGAGGTGTCTAAGGACGAAAACCACAAGCATCAAGCATACATGAAGATCCTCTGTAGAATTGATCGTAAACTCTTTTCACTTCGGTGAATGCTTGTTGTGGTATAGTCATCCTCTATTAGGTAGCAGTTCCTCTTGGGATTTACCTAACGACTATAAAGACTTTTCTTGAGAATTGGGAAGCACAGGTAGGAGATTGAGACCTTAGTGGTTGATATCGGAGTAACCTGTAACCTTGGTAACCTGATTACGTTCTTGTCTATTCTACGGTCCTTCTCTTTTGATATAAGGCCATTCAAGAACTGATACGTTACACACAAGATTGAAAACAAGCAACGCGCGGATGCACTCGGTGTTGTAAGACCTAGTTAGATCCGGTTGTATAAGTTTCTTAAGTGATTCTTCGTGTACAACTGAGGTAGAGACAAGTTGGGAATAGTTTACTCGATTTACTTGTCAGCCCCCGCTTGTAAGTAGATTTCCGTATGACCTGGACAAATCCGAAGGAAGTCACTTTGTGTATGTCAAACTGATAGAGGACAGTTCAAACATACAGTTGATAACTGAGGTTTCAAAGTCGAAATTATTAACACAAGCCTTTAACAACGGTTAAAGCAACTCCTAGGCCTGTAAAGGACGTCAGCTAGGGGAATCAAATGCGTGACGATCTGTGGGGGATCTAGAGACGTAAGGAGTGCGACAATAGCTAGTTCGCCTGGAGGGTGGAATTGGTTTCTGCTACATCCCAGACCGAAGTCTTATAGTAGGCTAGTGTTTGTAGACAGTTTGTACTGTGCGGTGTTCAATCTGGACGAGGTCCCGAGGTTTTTTCTACAGGTTGTAGTTTCCTCGTTAAAAAAATCTCTGGTGTCTTGTGTGCTTTACTTTCCGCATTATATTCTCTGATTATATAATTAAAGCAAACACTAGAAGTACGTTATTATAAACCTGATCGTTGTCCTCAATCTATCCATTGGATTTACCAAGACCCTGTCCTGCGTTGGACTGATCCTTGTGATCCAAACTCAGGTTAACGGATCTGGATATTGATTTTTGAGATCGTCCAAATCTGACCATAAGTCTCACGAGCCCAAACGAAAAGTTGGTTTTATTTCGGTACCCTTGCTTTTTCAGGTAGCGCTAGTGTTCACGACGGACTGTGAAGCAACTCCTAGGCCTGTAAAGGATGTCAGCTAGGGGAATCAAGTGCTTAGGCTTCTACGGGAGTCAAGAGACGTAGGAGCACAACCGTAGCTAGGTTGCTTGGAGGTTTAATTCAGTCTCGATACATTCCAATCCGAAGTGTGAGAGTAGGATGGTGTCTGTATTCTGTTAATATTGTGTGTGTTCAAATCTGGACTAAGTCCCGGGGGTTTTCTACTGGTTGCGGTTTCCTCGTAAACAAAACTTCTGGTGTCTTGCCTTACTTTTACCTTCTGCATTATATTGTCTCTGATCTATATAATTAAAGTTTTGCAATAGTTTGTTGATTCTAACCCTTGAGTGAATCCATCTCTGTTCAGATCTACAAGAACTTTTTATTATCATGATTCGGTTCTTGAACAAAGAACTATACTCGGGTTGTTGCTTGAATATTGGTTTGTGAGATCGTTTAAGTTACCTAATCAACTAGGTTCACGAATTCAAAAGTTGGTTGTATATCTCGGTATCCCCTCCTTTTCACTTGGTATCAGAGCGGGCAAACATGAGAAAGACGTAATTGTCTATGTTTGATCCTATTGGTGAACTATGTATGATTCAATTATACAAATCAACCCAGACGAACTTCCAATGGTAAAAATTCTTACCACGGGTTCTAAAAGCTTTGTTGAACGATGTATCAAACGTTGTTCTTTTTGTGGTACTATTAATTATATCAACACAAGGTGCAAAGCCCGTATAAAGTTTATAAGGATGGTATTGGCTGCCTTAGAGAGTCAAAGGAGCAAAGTCCCATCCCTAATTAAAGGTTGCAACAGTATAACCCTTAAGCAAAATTATCTTGTTCATAAAACAAGCTCTTCTTATAAACAGTCTGTCGGGCCTCCTCTAAAAACTCTTTTCGGTGAGACAAAGACTGACATTGACACTCCAAAAACAGACTTGAAAGAGTCTTGTCAATCCATTCTAAGGAATCTTAGTAAAAGTAGTAAGAAAAGGGTCACTCATGTCTACAAACCTACTCAGATATGGATTCCAAAACAGAGTGTCAATAAAAAGAATCACCTAGCTGCTACAACTATAACATTGATTGATGAAAAAACCTTTGATAAGATGATTTCTTCTCTTATTGATGCAAAGGTGAATCTAATGAGGGAAAGAGAGAAACAATCAGAGAATTCTGATCTCATCCCCTGCAGTGAACAAAATATTGTTCACTCCAACACAACTTAATTATGTTGTGCAACCTCATCATAAGTGCCCAGTGTGATTGATGAGGAAAAGCACATAAAAACTTAGGGCACAATATTCTGAGAACATGTACAAAATTGTCTCGAGCTAAACTCTTCATCAATCATCTCTCTGTCATTCTGGATAAAGGTTCTCAGGTACTTCAATCTAAATTCTCTTGATAATTGCAATTATTGATTAAAGTTTCTCTATATAAAAAGGAACGGAAAAAGGGGGTTCATTAATGACACCAGTAAGTAGATCGAGTACTAACTATCCACATGATTAGATCTTCGTATGGATATACTACTTCATCAAATATTCAATTGAATCATTTGATGTTTTGATTTGAATTCTTGGATATCATTAACGTGATCATCTATATTTGAATCGAGAATTCAGGAGATTCAACATTTTGTTATTGCTCGATGAATCATGCACCATACTTTATTGGTATATCTTTTTATATGTTTCAGAATGTCCATTGAACCTATGTGTTAACTTAAGATTAACACACAAGGCTTGTCCTCGTCTGCTATGATACGTTTATGCGGAACGTTGAGCCACGTTAGACCAAATCACACTTCCACCCAGGATCGTTCTGGCCCGTCCAGCAAAGCCTAGGAAGTGATGTCGACATTATCAAAGTTGATGACGACATTTGGAAGTAATAATACCTTAAGGAGATTTTCGAAACAATAGGACAAGCTTTCGAAATGAGCTCATTCCCAGGGAGCATAATTGGTAAGCACCATATTTGGAATTAAATGAAATATCCAAATATACTTTATGAGTGTAGTTGGTAAAATCCCCATAGGTGAGATTTTACCAATACACCCCTACTTAGATGCCAAAAACATATCATAACACGTAAATCTTAAGTAAAACCGTTGTTAGATGACATATGACAATACTTAAGCAGATGCATAAGACAGACCAGAGTAATGAACCCTTAAGTATAACATGGTTGATAAGTAAACAATCACACTCAAACACAATATGTTATTAATTGAATCATTGCATTTGTTCTCACCTTGCTAAGGATAATCTCTCTACAAAGTATCAAGATCTTCACTAGTAATTGAGCCAATGAGAGTAAGAAGGAGTCTTTTTCTCTCAATAGATCAACCCTAGAGTTCACTTGTCCAACCCCTCTCTCAGTTATGATACCTGGCCTTTTATAGGCGCTAGTTACATGGTGGAATACAGCTAATACAAACAATATGACTCTGACACTATTTGTCCATTTCCGCCAACCTTCAATACCGCCGACCTTCCTCAATGCTTCAGCGCCCTTCGCCTTGGATTAGATAAGATCGATGACTCGAACTCCATTGAGTCAATAAGTCAGCTCTGACAATCCGACCGTTCTGACCCATAATAAATGCTCAACCAATCTTAGCAGCTTTTGTCAGTGACGTGCCATTGTCGCTATCTTGAGTATGCCGCTTTGCCCTTCCTCTGTTAAATGCCGCTCTTCCCTTGCTCTACTCAGCGCCTTCTTCATATGGGTGATAACCGCTGAAGGTTGCGCTATCACTATTCTTCACTTCTATGGTAGCCCTTTTGTACAAAATCACTTCTTGAGTTCCCTTAATGGGCTAAAGCATTTTCTACACTCACATTTTGCCTCTTTCATCTTCAAAGACTTTAGTCGCCGAAGATGAAAATCCCATTCCGCTGAAAATGCCAGCACGTCTTCAACAGCAGTTATTCCTCTCCCACGTACAATGGCATTCCGCGAATCTCGGGTTTGCTTTATGACCTGTAACCTGCTCAGCCAGTTGGGAGTCTTCCCCTATAAATACTTCAACCCTCACCTTCAAATCTACTTTTCCTTCAGTTTTAATTTTCTTCTTTCTCTGCAACCAAAAACCTAGCTGTCGTCGAACCGCCGCTGATTTACCTTAAACCGCAATTTTCCGCCTCTTCACCACTTCTTTACAGTGTAAAAGCCTCCCATAGTTATTGTTTCATCGTTTCCACCACAAAATCTCACTTTTTACCCACTTTTCCCTTACTCCGGTGACTTTTCACCTCTGCACTTTCCGTTTTCCGGCTAATCTTCATCTTCTCCGATCTTTTGATTTGTTATTATGGCGTCTACTGACTCTTCCTACGATCCTAACTCAACTTCACAAAATCAAGGGTCTAACCATGAGGACGTTGTGTCTTCTTCATCTTCTCAAAACCACGAGTCTGGTGACGAAGAAACTTCACAGTCATCGACCCATAGCAGGGCTAAAAGGGTGTCTTGGGGTGACGACTGGGATGGATATTGCAACAAGTACCATGCAACTACTCCAGCACTTAAATTTTTGCCATTAGACGGCGTCACTACATGTTCTGAAAAGCTTCTCTTGGAGCATATCCGCCAAGAAGGTCAAGGCGAAAGCCGTCTAGTTA
The DNA here is from genome assembly GCA_023529015.1 of Papaver nudicaule. Lineage (NCBI taxonomy): Eukaryota > Viridiplantae > Streptophyta > Magnoliopsida > Ranunculales > Papaveraceae > Papaver > Papaver nudicaule. The sequence continues at coordinate 9,528 of JAJJMA010345651.1, forward strand.
TTGCTCTAGGCCAAATCAAAGTTGGGTATCAATTTCCTCTTTACGATCCCGCTGAACCCCTTTCTTCTTCAATTACTAATGCATGTGAATAAAGTCCCGCCCAGCTCTCCAGCAATTCCATTTGTATATTGTATGAGTGGGTTGCCCGCAGAAAAGGCTACACTCTCTATCCAAACATCACCAGGAATCCTGCCTGTGTTAATAAGGAACTTTATACTGTTGAGAACTTCAAAGCGCAATATCAAGTGAAGCCTAGCCTCAGAGTCGGCGAGCCTTGGTTGTATCGTCTTGAATCAAAGAGAGGTCTTGACAACAGCAAGAAATTCTTAAGGGATGTTGACAAGAAGACTTCTACCGCTGCTAAACCCTCAGTCCGCCATAAGTCTGAGAATCACTGGAACGACCTTCCCTGCCAGGTTGAAGGACCTTGGCTCAAGGGTTGGGAAGATGGAGATGGAACCGTTGTTCGTAAAGCTTTTCTTCCCGAACATTCTGCTCTAGCCACTCATGACTTCTGGTCTGTCCGTTGGGATGAAGAAGACCAATATCTCTTAAAGGACAGCGAGTTTGTGGTTACTGACAAAGGACATTGGGTTAATAAACCTAAGTTCTGCAAGCCGCCTTCTAAAGGAGGGAAAGGCACAAAAAGAAAAGGAAAAGATGGAGACGTTGTTGAGGTAACAAACACTTTACTAATGCCTTAAAATATATGTATATATTTGCCTCTGTTTGTTAGCGAAACTAACGACGACGACTTTTTCTTTCCTCGGCCACTTTCAAAGAAAAACAAGAAAGAGCAGCAATCCGACCCTCTTGCTCGATTGAAAGGTCAATTGCGAACTCTTCCTGATATGCCTGCTGCTGAGTCCAAAAGGGACGCCGACCCCAAGTCTTCTTCTGCTGCTAAGAAAGATAGGGGTTCCTCTGAGAACAAAGAGAAACAACCGAAGACCAAAAAGTCAGTGGCTTCCAAGAAGAAAAATCAATCTGCCAACCTAAATGTCGCCGACAATCCTACCCCTGAGAACCACTCTGTGAAACTTGCCGATCAGCACCAGGTTGACAAGGTGAATGAGGAAACTCCCACAACTCCTCAAGTTCCCATTCCAGAGGTTGTCACCACGGGACAAACTACCGTCGAAACTGATGTAGGTACTGCTGGTGACCAACTTGTTCAGAAACAATCCCCTATCCGCTCAAATGATCAAGATGAGCAACCCTCTGCTTCAGCTGCTAACAATGCAGTCCCAACTCTTCTTCAGCTTCTTTCTCTGAACACTCTACCTCAGGCTTCTGCTAGCAGTAGCTCTATGGACACTCAGGTGCCGTCAAGCAAGTTAGCGGATTCTTTTGCTAAGTTGGTGTCTCAAGATGAAGGAGGTTCTAATACCCTTTACCTGGAGTCAATGAGTAAGCTAAGTGAGCCCGGGTTAGCCCATATGAAAAGGAAGTTGGCAGAAGTCACAGGCCCGCCAAAGGATGAGAAGTTAAAGAAGGCAATTTCAGAGGCAAAAAAGACGCAATTTGTAGATGAGATCACTTATGGGAAGGTATCTAAGAGATTCTGTATGCCAACTTTCACATCAATTGACGGCACAGGAGATCCATCTCAGCACTTACAATGCTACAGGAGAGATTTAACAGCATGGACTGGCTCAGACCCAATAATGTGTATGTCTTTTGCCACCTCACTCAAGGATGAAGCTTCGGCGTGGTTTGGAAGCAAAGTCCATTAAGAAATACGCAGAGCTGGAAGAAATTTTCATAGCAAATTATATTCAAAACAAGAAAGTACGCCCAGGGGTAGAAAAGTTGTTTAATAATAAGAAGAGACCTATGGAAACATGCAGAAGTCATATCATGAGATGGAGAAAACTTTGTAGTGAAGTAGGATCGGCGGTTTCTGACAAAGAAAAAATGCGGGCGTTTATTAGCTCAATGGAGACAAATGATCCAATGTTCCAATCTTTGTATTGGACCCCAGCGGCAGATATAGGTGAGCTGAGAGCTAGACAAAATGAATGGTTGTCATATGAAGAAATGCAAGAGGAAGAAGAGCGCCAGAAGAAAGAAAGGGCAAGGCATGCTAATTCTATAAATAATTTGTCACCAGAATACCAGGAAGAAATGAGAAAAGAATGGACTAAAATGGAGCTGAAAAAATCAGAGGCAGCGGTGGCAGGTCCTACCTCAACGGCAATCGTCCCGCATCAGCAGCAAAGACAGCAACAATATCAGCAGAACACCGCTCAGCAATGGAATCAAGGGAAAAGAGATACCTATGATGGAAGAGAGGGTCAAGATAACAGAGGAGGTTACGATAACAGAGGAAGGTACGCCAACAATGATAGAAGAAGCTACGGCGCCTATAGAGGAGGATATGACAATCGGCGGCAAGGTAATGGTGATAGAATATTCAACAATGATAATCGAAGGTTCGTCGATAGAAGGCCAGGATACCCAGATTTCCAAGACGCCACATTACCAAAACTTCGTGTTACGTATACTGATGCATGGGGGCAAATAGAAAGTTCGGCGTCAAGGAATGAAATCCGATATCCTTTTAACAGAGGAAATCCCATGCACCCCATTTCAAACACTAGTCAGTATTGCCAGTATCATCAATTTCATGGTCATTCAACTGAGAATTGCACAGGAGTTCAGAGAGAGGTGCATAGATTCATTCGTATGGGAAGGTTTCAAGATTTTTTAGAATTACCTCCAGCGCCGCCAATGGAAGTTCAGCCAATTCAGGTTGTAGCTGAAGCCTGAAGTTTTTGAAGTAGAAGTTCAGCGGGATCTCAAAGAGTTAAATTGTTTCTCCATCCTGCATTCAACGATTAGTAGAGATGAATTCCATAATAACGTCATGTCAAGGATTCATAAGAGGGATAGAGATGGTAAAGAAATTTTCAGTGTCGCCGTCAAGAACAGCCCATTATTTGAATGGATGAAGAAGCCGGTCAGCTTTTCGGCGATGGAGCTGTCATATGAGGAAAGAAGTCATTTGGACCCGTTGGTGATAACTATTCAAATGGGAAAATTCAAAGTCCCAAGAGTACTGGTGGATCCGGGTAGTTCTGTTGATATTGTTTTCAATTCAGCGTATCAGGCTATGGATTCTAAAGAAGAACCGGTGGAACCTTTAATTCCTTCCACATATAGTATCTATGGATTTAATGGGATAGCATCTAAGCCTAAAGGAGAGGTTAAGTTGAAAGTTGTAACATGTAAGACTTTGGTCATGGATACTACTTTCTGTGTTGTGGATGTAGACTCGCCATATGCAGCAATTCTTGGAAGACCATGGTTACATAGCATCAAGGGAGTACCTCGACCTATCATCAGCGGTTGAGATTTCCAACTCCTGAAGGGGTCGCCGAATACATTGGTGATTCATCTACAACAAAAGCATGCAATGAAGTAGACGTCAAGATGCGTGAAACTCGAAAGGCAAGACTGAATGAGAAAAAGAAAAAGACTAAAGAGTTGGTAAAAGCTAAAGAAATAAATGAAGTAGGCACTGACCCTAGCAAATATATCCTTTCTGTGAAAGAAGGCGACTCTGCTGCAAAGTCTTCAGCGGCACCATTATAGCAGTTAAAGGAACCTTCGCCAATGGGAGAACCAGAGTTACATTTCACAGCAGTAGAACCTACAAGAGACATCAACATAGGCGAGGAAGATGCTCCTAAGATAGTAAGAATCGACACTTTGTTAAAAGAAGAAGAATCTCGGCGATTAGAAGACTTACTAAAAGAATATGTGGATGTTTTTGCCTGGGGCATGAATGAAATGCCTGGTATCGACCCATAAATTGCATGCCATAAGTTGGATATAGATCCCAAAATCAGGCCAGTCAAGCAGCGTATAAGGAAATTGGCACCAGCATACAAGGAGGCGGTGGAAGCAGAGATTGACAAGATGAGAGCGTCAGGAATCATTAGACCAGTTCAATATCCTGAGTGGATAGCCAATATGGTGGTGGTTCCTAAGAAGAATAAAGGAGTAAGAATTTGTATCGACTTCAGCGACTTGAATAGGGCGTGTCCAAAGAACAGCTTTCCTTTACCAAGTATAGATCAGACCGTTGATGCCACTTCTGGGCATGAGCTACTATCTTTTATGGACGACTACTCTGGGTATAACCAGATACCGCTGGCGGAAGAGGATCAGCGACACACAGCATTTTTCTCTACTAAAGGTTTATTTTGTTACACAAGAATGTCGTTCGGTCTCAAGAACGCTGGTGCCACATACCAAAAGATGGCTCAGGATATGTTCGAGAAATGGATAGGAAAAACTATGGAGGTATACGTTGATGATATGTTGGTCAAGAGCAAGGAAAAGAAGAATCACGTGCAAGATTTGAAAGAAATTTTTGATCACATGCGAATAACTAAATTAAAGATCAACCCAGCGAAATGCATGTTCGGCGTCACCTCTGGAAAAAATTTGGGTTATGTTGTCACAAAAAACGGAGTAGAGGCAGATCAAGCAAAAGTCAAGGCCATCATAGATATGCCCTCGCCGGTAACACTGAAAGATGTTATGCGCTTAAATGGCATTAGCGTCTCTTAACAGATTTATATCTCGATTCTCTGATAAGTGCAAATTATTTTTCCAAATGCTGAAGAAATGAGAGAAGTTTAACTGGACGGATGATCATGAGGTTGCCTTTCAGGGAATAAAGAAATACTTAGCCACTCTACAAGCTATTCAGCCGCCGGAGCATGGGGAAGAATTAAGGGTTTATCTGGCAGCAATATCATCAGCGGTTAGTGCAGTGCTGGTACGAACAAAAGGAGGAGAGACGCCAATCTACTACATCAGTCGAACTCTGCAACCTGCTGAGAAAAATTATACTAAGATAGAACAATTAATATTAGCTCTGGTTTTCGCTGCTAGTCGACTCCGCCCATATTTTCATGCGCATCTGTTATGTTCTCACATAACAATTTAACAACAGCAGAAAGTAACCTCTTGAATC